>OX453091.1:22341162-22567354 GCA_949708635.1 Hirtodrosophila cameraria | reverse complement strand
GGAAACATTGCTACCCTCTGCTCCAGTTGTTGATGTTGTTGTCGTTGTTGAAGATGAGCTAGATTGACCATTGTTTTCGTTGTTAGACTGGCTGGAACTTTGATCTACTGGTGAATCAGATTTCTCAGATCCCTCAGATGTTGTCGTTGTTGAGCTAGTCTCTTTGGTATTGGTACCACCGACAACTTGATCGGATGGAACATTGCTACCCTCTGCTCCAGCTGTGGATGTTGTAGTTGTTGTCGTTGTTGTCGTCGTTGAAGATGAGCTAGATTGTCCATTATTTTCGTTGTTAGACTGGCTGGAACTTTGATCTACTTGTGAACCAGATTTCTCAGATCCCTCAGATGTTGTCGTTGTCGTTGTTGAGCTAGTCTCTTTGGTATTGCCACCGCCAACAACTTGATCGGATGGAACATTGATACCCTCTGCTCCAGTTGTGGATGTTGTAGTTGTTGTCGTTGTTGAAGATGAGCTAGATTGTCCATTGTTTTCGTTGTTAGACTGGCTGGAACTTTGATCCACTGGTGAACTAGATTTCTCAGATCCCTCAGATGTTGTCGTTGTTGAGGTAGTCTCTTTGGTATTGCTACCACCAACAACTTGATCGGATTTACCCTCTGCTCCAGTTGTTGATGTTGTAGTTGTTGTCGTTGTTGAAGATGAGCTAGATTGACCATTGTTTTCGTTGTTAGACTGGCTGGAAGTTTGATCTACTGGTGAACCAGATATCTCAGATCCCTCAGATGTTGTCGTTGTCGTTGTTGAGCTTGTCTCTTTGGTATTGCCACCGCCAACAACTTGATCGGATTGGACATTGCTACCCTGTGCTCCAGTTAAGGATGTTGTCGTTGTTGAAGATGAGCTAGATTGACCATTGTTTTCGTTGTTAGACTGGCTGGAACTTTGATCTACTGGTGAACCAGATTTCTCAGATCCCTCAGATGTTGTCGTTGTTGAGGTAGTCTCTTTGGTATTGCCACCGTCAACAACTTCATCGGATTGAACATTGCTACCCTCTGCTCCAGTTGTTGATGTTGTTGTGCTTGTTGTGGTTGAAGATGAGCTAGATTGACCATTGTTTTCGTTGTTAGACTGGCTGGAACTTTGATCTACTGGTGAACCAGATTTCTCAGATCCCTCAGATGTTGTCGTTGTCGTTGTTGAGCTAGTCTCTTTGGTATTGCCACCGCCAACAACTTGATCGGATTGAACATTGCTACCCGATGCTCCAGTTGTGGATGTTGTTGTCGTTGTTGTGGTTGAAGATGAGCTAGATTGTCCATTGTTTTCGTTGTTAGACTGGCTGGAACTTTGATTTACTGGTGAACCAGATTTCTCAGATCCCTCAGATGTTGTCGTTGTCGTTGTTGAGCTAGTCTCTTTGGTATTGCCACCGCCAACAACTTGATCGGATGAAACATTGCTACCCTCTGCTCCAGTTGTTGATGTTGTTGTCGTTGTTGTGGTTGAAGATGAGCTAGATTGTCCATTGTTTTCGTTGTTAGACTGGCTGGAACTTTGATCTACTGGTGAACCAGATTTCTCAGATCCCTCAGATTTTCTCGTTGTCGTTGTTGAGCTAGTCTCTTTGGTATTGGTACCACCAACAACTTGATCGGATTTACCCTGTGCTCCAGTTGTTGATGTTGTAGTTGTTGTCGTTGTTGAAGATGAGCTAGATTGACCATTGTTTTCGTTGTAAGACTGGCTGGAACTCTGATCTACTGGTGAATCAGATTTCTCAGATCCTTTTGTCGTTGTCGTTGTTGAGCTAGTCTCTTTGGTATTGCCACCGCCAACAACTTGATCGGATGGAACATTGCTACCCTCTGCTCCAGTTGTGGATGTTGTAGTGGTTGTCGTAGTTGAAGATGAGCTAGATTGTCCATTGTTTTCGTTGTTAGACTGGCTGGAACTTTGATCTACTGGTGAACCAGATTTCTCAGATCCCTCAGATGTTGTCGTTGTTGAGCTGGTCTCTTTGGTATTGCCACCGCCAACAACTTGATCCGATTGAACATTGCTACCCGCTGCTCCAGTTGTGGATGTTGTTGTCGTTGTTGTGGTTGAAGATGAGCTAGATTGTCCATTGTTTTTGTTGTTAGACTGGCTGGAACTTTGATCTACTGGTGAACCAGATTTCTCAGATCCCTCAGATGTTGTCGTTGTCGTTGTTGAGCTAGTCTCTTTGGTATTGCCACCGCCAACAACTTGATCGGATGGAACATTGCTACCCTCTGCTCCAGTTTTTGATGTTGTTGTCGTTGTTGTTGTTGAAGATGAGCTAGATTGTCCATTGTTCTCGTTGTTAGACTGGCTGGAACTTTGATCTACTGCTGAACCAGATTTCTCAGATCCCTCAGATTTTGTCGTTGTCGTTGTTGAGCTAGTCTCTTTGGTATTGGTACCACCAACAACTTGATCGGATTTACCCTGTGCTCCAGTTGTTGATGTTGTAGTTGTTGTCGTTGTTGAAGATGAGCTAGATTGACCATTGTTTTCGTTGTTAGACTGACTGGAACTTTGGTCTACTGGTGAACCAGATTTCTCAGATCCCTCAGATGTTGTCGTTGTTGAGCTGGTCTCTTTGGTATTGCCACCGCCAACAACTTGATCGGATTGAACATTGCTACCCGCTGCTCCAGTTGTGGATGTTGTAGTGGTTGTCGTAGTTGAAGATGATCTAGATTGTCCATTGTTTTCGTTGTTAGACTGGCTGGAACTTTGATCTACTGGTGAACCAGATTTCTCAGATCCCTCAGATGTTGTCGTTGTCGTTGTTGAGCTAGTCTCTTTGGTATTGCCACCGCCAACAACTTCATCGGATTTACCCTCTGCTCCAGTTGTTGATGTTGTAGTTCTTGTCGTTGTTGAAGATGAGCTAGATTGTCCATTGTTTTCGTTGTTAGACTGGCTGGAAGTTTGATCTACTGGTGAACCAGATTTCTCAGATCCCTCAGATGTTGTCGTTGTCGTTGTTGAGCTTGTCTCTTTGGTATTGCCACCGCCAACAACTTGATCGGATTGGACATTGCTACCCTCTGCTCCAGTTGTTGATGTTGTTGTCGTTGTTGTGGTTGAAGATGAGCTAGATTGTCCATTGTTTTCGTTGTTAGACTGGCTGGAACTTTGATCTACTGGTGAACCAGATTTCTCAGTTCCCTCAGATGTTGTCGTTGTCGTTGTTGAGCTAGTCTCTTTGGTATTGCCACCGCCAACAACTTGATCGGATGGAACATTGCTACCCTCTGCTCCAGTTGTGGATGTTGTAGTTGTTGTCGTAGTTGTAGATGAGCTAGATTGTCCATTGTTTTCGTTGTTGGACTGGCTGGAACTTTGATCTACTGGTGAACCAGATTTCTCAGATCCCTCAGATGTTGTCGTTGTCGTTGTTGAGGTAGTCTCTTTGGTATTGGCACCGCCAACAACTTCATCGGATTGAACATTGCTACCCTCTGCTCCAGTTGTTGATGTTGTTGTCGTTGTTGTGGTTGAAGATGAGCTAGATTGACCATTTTTTTCGTTGTTAGACTGGCTGGAACTTTGATCTACTTGTGAACCAGATTTCTCAGATCCCTCAGATGTTGTCGTTGTTGAGCTGGTCTCTTTGGTATTGCCACCGCCAACAGCTTCATCGGATTTACCCTCTGCTCCAGTTGTGGATGTTGTTGTTGTTTTTGTCGTTGTTGAAGATGAGCTAGATTGACCATTGTTTTCGTTCTTCGACTGGCTGGAACTTTGATCTACTTGTGGACCAGACTTCTCAGATCCGTCAGATGTTGTCGTTGTCGTTGTTGAGCTAGTCTCTTTGGTATTGCCACCGCCAACAACTTGATCGGATGGAACATTGCTACCCTCTGCTCTAGTTGTGGATGTTGTAGTTGTTGTCGTAGTTGTAGATGAGCTAGATTGTCCATTGTTTTCGTTGTTAGACTGGCTGGAACTTTGATCTACTGGTGAACCAGATTTCTCAGATCCCTCAGATGTTGTCGTTGTTGAGCTGGTCTCTTTGGTATTGCCACCGCCAACAGCTTCATCGGATTTACCCTCTGCTCCAGTTGTGGATGTTGTTGTTGTTTTTGTCGTTGTTGAAGATGAGCTAGATTGACCATTGTTTTCGTTCTTCGACTGGCTGGAACTTTGATCTACTTGTGGACCAGACTTCTCAGATCCGTCAGATGTTGTCGTTGTCGTTGTTGAGCTAGTCTCTTTGGTATTGCCACCGCCAACAACTTGATCGGATGGAACATTGCTACCCTCTGCTCCAGTTGTGGATGTTGTAGTTGTTGTCGTAGTTGTAGATGAGCTAGATTGTCCATTGTTTTCGTTGTTGGACTGGCTGGAACTTTGATCTACTTGTGAACCAGATTTCTCAGTTCCCTCAGATGTTGTCGTTGTCGTTGTTGAGCTAGTCTCTTTGGTATTGCCACCGCCAACAACTTGATCGGATGGAACATTGCTACCCTCTGCTCCAGTTGTGGATGTTGTAGTTGTTGTCGTAGTTGAAGATGAGCTAGATTGACCATTTTTTTCGTTGTTAGACTGGCTGGAACTTTGATCTACTGGTGAACCAGATTTCTCAGATCCCTCAGATGTTGTCGTTGTCGTTGTTGAGCTGGTCTCTTTGGTATTGCCACCGCCAACAGCTTCATCGGATTTACCCTCTGCTCCAGTTGTGGATGTTGTTGTTGTTTTTGTCGTTGTTGAAGATGAGCTAGATTGACCATTGTTTTCGTTCTTCGACTGGCTGGAACTTTGATCTACTTGTGGACCAGACTTCTCAGATCCGTCAGATGTTGTCGTTGTCGTTGTTGAGCTAGTCTCTTTGGTATTGCCACCGCCAACAACTTGATCGGATGGAACATTGCTACCCTCTGCTCCAGTTGTGGATGTTGTAGTTGTTGTCGTAGTTGTAGATGAGCTAGATTGTCCATTGTTTTCGTTGTTAGACTGGCTGGAACTTTGATCTACTGGTGAACCAGATTTCTCGGATCCCTCAGATGTTGTCGTTGTTGAGCTGGTCTCTTTGGTATTGCCACCGCCAACAGCTTCATCGGATTTACCCTCTGCTCCAGTTGTGGATGTTGTTGTTGTTTTTGTCGTTGTTGAAGATGAGCTAGATTGACCATTGTTTTCGTTGTTAGACTGGCTGGAAGTTTGATCTACTGGTGAACCAGATATCTCAGATCCCTCAGATGTTGTCGTTGTCGTTGTTGAGCTTGTCTCTTTGGTATTGCCACCGCCAACAGCTTCATCGGATTTACCCTCTGCTCCAGTTGTGGATGTTGTTGTTGTTTTTGTCGTTGTTGAAGATGAGCTAGATTGACCATTGTTTTCGTTGTTAGACTGGCTGGAAGTTTGATCTACTGGTGAACCAGATTTCTCAGATCCCTCAGATGTTGTCGTTGTCGTTGTTGAGCTTGTCTCTTTGGTATTGCCACCGCCAACAACTTCATCGGATTTACCCTCTGCTCCAGTTGTGGATGTTGTTGTTGTTTTTGTCGTTGTTGAAGATGAGCTAGATTGACCATTGTTTTCGTTGTTAGACTGGCTGGAAGTTTGATCTACTGGTGAACCAGATTTCTCAGATCCCTCAGATGCTGTCGTTGTCGTTGTTGAGCTTGTCTCTTTGGTATTGACACCGTCAACAACTTCATCGGATTGAACATTGCTACCCTCTGCTCCAGTTGTGGATGTTGCTGTCGTTGTCGTTGTTGAAGATGAGCTAGATTGTCCATTGTTTTCGTAGTTAGACTGGCTGGAATTTTGATTTATTGGTGAACCAGATTTCTCAGATCCCTCAGATGTTGTCGTTGTCGTTGTTGAGCTAGTCTCTTTGGTATTGCCACCGCCAACAACTTGATCGGATTGAACATTGCTACCCTCTGCTCCAGTTGTGGATGTTGTAGTTGTTGTCGTTGTTGAAGATGAGCTAGATTGTCCATTGTTTTCGTTGTTAGACTGGCTGGAACTTTGATCTACTGGTGAACCAGATTTCTCAGATCCCTCAGATGTTGTCGTTGTCGTTGTTGAGCTAGTCTCTTTGGTATTGCCACCGCCAACAACTTGATCGGATTGAACATTGCTACCCTCTGCTCCAGTTGCTGATGTTGTTGTCGTTGTTGTGGTTGAAGATGAGCTAGATGGTCCATTGTTTTCATTGTTAGACTGGCTGGAACTTTGATCTACTGGTGAACCAGATTTCTCAGATCCCTCAGATGTTGTCGTTGTCGTTGTTGAGCTAGTCTCTTTGGTATTGCCACCGCCAACAACTTGATCGGATGGAACATTGCTACCCTCTGCTCCAGTTGTGGATGTTGTAGTTGTTGTCGTTGTTGAAGATGAGCTAGATTGTCCATTGTTTTCGTAGTTAGACTGGCTGGAACTTTGATTTACTGGTGAACCAGATTTCTCAGATCCCTCAGATGTTGTCGTTGTCGTTGTTGAGCTAGTCTCTTTGGTATTGCCACCGCCAACAACTTGATCGGATTGAACATTGCTACCCTCTGCTCCAGTTGTGGATGTTGTTGTCGTTGTCGTTGTTGAAGATGAGCTAGATTGTCCATTGTTTTCGTAGTTAGACTGGCTGGAATTTTGATCTACTGGTGAACCAGATTTCTTAGATCCCTCAGATGTTGTCGTTGTCGTTGAGCTAGTCTCTTTGGTATTGCTACCGCCAACAACTACATCGGATTTACCCTCTGCGCCAGTTGTTGATGTTGTAGTTGTTGTGGTTGTTGATGAGCTAGTTTGACCTTTGTTACCCGCTTTGACAACGTTGCTTGAGTGACTGTCACCCCCTGAGGTTGTTTGTTTAGTTCCCTTTGTAGTAGTAGTTGTTGTGCTTGAGCTAGTTTGCGTTTTTGATCCACTATGAATAACATTGCTGTTGCGTCCGGAAGTCCTGTGATTATGTGGAATGTTCTTGCTGATAACTTTAATGATAGTTTCAAATTGATCGTTATTTTGAGCAGATTCCGAACTTTCTACTGCTGTCGTTTGCTGATTTTTGGTACAGTTCACTTTGTTTCCAAGAAGCTCATTGTTATCGTAAGCCAGAATCAATTTTCCGAAAAGTCTATCCAACAACCACAAGCGAATATCCTTGCGAATATCTAAAAGAGTTTGTCTCACACTTTCACAACACGGACCGGGAGTTTTTGTCTGAGGATTTAGTTCCTGGGTGCTCACCGCCGTGTCCGTATGAATAGTAGCACCGCCTGCGAGTGCCACGAAAGCGCCCAATAGGGCTATGCAAAGTATACGCATGATCTACCAATAACCAGAGTTTAACTTTATCTGTTGTCTTAAACCCAAAATTTGGCTGCTTTTATACCTTATCCGATGATTGGGGTTTGTTGTCTTTAATATAATTTAGCTATTTGCTTTTGTGCAGTTAAGTAAATATCGCATTGTTGCAAAACATTTGGTACTTTAATTGTTCTATTCCAAAAAAAAAGAAGAAATATTTAAAATTAAAAGTTAGCTGCTTAATAGCAAAACCATGATCCTATATAGAAAATAAATAATACAGCTGTGCAAAATATTTGCTACAATCTTAGTTTAAACAGACTTTCTTTGGCTTTACGTAAGTAAGATGTGTTTTATGTCTGTGCTAAGACGTCAGATCTGCTGCTATTGCCAAATATTTAAAATAAGTATAATGAGCGTGTTTTAAAGACAAAGCGTTGTTTATTTGAATTCTCAACACATTATAATTAACATATTCTTTTTAATATTAAACCATATGTGCATATGTATAAGGTTTACATTGCTGAACAATTATAAACCTAAACTTCGTACGTTGTGAATCCCATTTAGAACTCATCCTTCTCAAATGGATGGTGAGGATGACCGTGGTGGCTGTAAAATATCAAAAACATATAGAATTAGTAATCTGTTAACAAACGTATTATACTTTAGAACTACACAATAGCTACTAAGTCAAATGAGAACTCTTTCCAACTTCAACTACACGTAGTTGTTGATGTATGGATACAAACGTAGTTTCAACTTAAAGAGCAATCAAAATAAACTAGTTATACAAACATAAGAACAGGTTACCATTTAAAAAGCAGAAATAACTAAATAAACAATACACAATAGGCAGTATAGAAAAGGAAACATGCATCTGTGCTTCTTGTGTTGCCCGTTGTTAGTTTTGCAAAAAAATATTTACTTAATTCGTTATTTCGGTATTCGTACATCATTTTTCAAACAGCTAGTTCATGTGTCTCATATGGATAGAATGATTTCTTGGAATTTCATTTAATACTCATCGTTAAATGGATAATACTTATGACCAGCACCGCTTCATAATAAATAAATAAAATTAAATAATGGAATCCGAAAAGCAAAACTACAGTCAGGTAAGCCTCACCCTTAACCAATTATAAATAATTTAACTATATTATAAATATTTTTAAAAAATTTATCAATTCCTAAAATACTTTTCAACTTACTTAGCCAGTGCCACAAGGCGTCCATTGCATTCAAATGCCTCAATGACCTTGATTTCCTCGGGTGATAGCTCAAAATCAAATACTTTGAAGTTCGATTCGATGCGTTCCTTGGTCACCGACTTTGGTATAACAATGTTTGTGCGCTGAATCTGATAACGGATTAGAATCTGTCCAGGTGTCTTCTTCTTGCATTCAGCTATTTTCTTGATCTACAAAATATATATATACTTTAGACTATAAACTTTGTTATGTAAACAATAGTTAAGCGTTTTACCGCTTCTTCCTCCAGAATAACGGGATCACCCTCTTTGGCCCAAGGACGGTTGGGGCTACCCAGCGGGCTGTACGCTGTAATGGTAATGTCCTTTGATTTGCAGAAATCAGCCAACTTCTTCTGCTGTAAATATGGATGGCATTCGATCTGATTTGTGGCTGGTGGAATTTTGGCAACAGCCAAAACGCGTTCGATCTGGGCTTTGTTGAAATTTGAAACGCCAATTGACTTGACCAGACCCTCCTCGACCAGTTTCTCCATGGCCTTCCAGGTGTCAACGTAATCGTCCGGCGAGTACAGAGTTTTGCCATCTTTGTCAGCAGGGAAGAGTTCACTGCCTTCCTTAAAGCCCATAGGCCAGTGAATCAAGTAAAGATCAAGGTATTTAAGCTTCAGCAAATCCAATGTATTCTGACAAGCAGCTTTAACTAGATCCGGGCGATGAAAAGTATTCCACAATTTGCTGGTGATGAAAAGGTCCTCGCTACAGGCAAAATAATGAAATCATTAGTTTAGTTTAAATAATATATAATATTTACATACCGCTTAACAACTCCTTCCTTAATTTTCTCCGCAATACCAGCACCGACCTCGTTTTCATTTTGATAAACGAAAGCGCAATCAATGTGACGATATCCCACATCGATGGCAGTTTTCACAGCTTGTACAACTTCACCAGGAGCGCTCTAAAAACAACAACAAAAGTTAATATGAGCGTGAGAAGAAACATGTGAGTTGAAGTATCAAATTAATCATTTATATTTAGAAAACCATATATTTAGATTACTTTTACCGTTGCCAAAAGTTCTAGATCATGTCGGCTTTAGTTTACGTTATCATGTCAGTCAATTTCACAATATTGAACAACGTTAACTTTGAGTTCAGAGAAGCGGGATTTCAAAAAGCGAAAATTGCGCTATCTAAGTACTTAATTAATACTTGACGTGACATATCAGCAAGGGCAGACATATGTATGTATTAATACAAACATAGGTCGAATCATTAGCTTTTTAGATCAGATTAGCTTAAGCATGCTTTTCAGAAGATTAAGTGTTTATAAGTCTGTACCCATATTAATTATAATTGCGAATCACTAAACGGAAATTATATATCAGTTGTAAAAAAAAAAACCATTTCCTATACATTAGAAACTATACATGCAGATAACAACTAAACAACTAGAAGCTCATGGGGAATATAATTTATATGTGTTATGAATCTTGTGCATGGTATCGAGAATTTAAAGCGTTTAGATAAGGGCATTTATCAATTGGCACGGTACATAAGTATGTTTGTATTGTACATCATTTTTTAAGAGCTGACATGGCAAGTTTTTCAAAAAGATTCCAAATGTACTAAAGGTCACCTTGGTGGAGAGAATGTAATGCATAAATTACAAAACATTTGCTGGAGGTACGATTATCGCATGTTATATTAACGCCTTCGTAAACAGATCACACCCACACACATACACTCACATTCACACACAAACACACACACACACACACACACACAGGCAGCAGCCGGTGCAAAACAGACAACGCAACCGGCAAAATTATCAGCAGCAGAAATCGTGACGAGCTTGTTCTAATTTTTGCAACAGCGGAAAAACAACGTAAATTTACACGATAAGAATTTAAGAAACGTATGGCTGCAGATATGTATATGTTCTTGCTTACATAATAAAAGCAATCAAATAAGCAATTCAAATAATCAACTGTTAATTATTGTAATCCGTTTTGCTATTGATTTGTGAGTCTTTTTGTACTTACATTCCAGGTTCCCAAACCAATGATTGGAATATCGTAGCCACTGTTTAGCTTAACCGTTGGTACTTTGTCGGCCATTTTGCAATTTTCAATTGTTACTTGAGTTCTTTGTGTAAAGGATATAGTAAATATTGAAGAACTTAGTTTTGCTTAACGTAGTCGTGCAACAACTGCGCCTTTTGCAAATAAACTAATTACCGACACACAGCTGTTTTACGCTTTTATATGCCGTGTCTGCGAAAAAATCTTTAGTGAGCTTTTGAAAGCACAAGGGCTGCATTGCTAACAGCTGTGCGATCGATAACATGGAAAATAATCGATAACAAAAACAACATACGTTGGCTGCAATTTTGAATTAACGGTTTCCATATCTTCTTTTCTCTCTTCCCTTGTTTTGAGTTGTGTGTACTCGAGGAAAGTGAGCCGCAGACTTTTCATGGCTCGATAAACGCATAATTTTATAGACAATGGTGTTCTATGCATAATGAAAGAATAATTAACTAACAAAGGTTTGTGTGTATTAATAAAAGTTAACTGTAAAAATTACTTTATTTTCAAAGATATTTAGATTTGATAAATTTTTAGACAGTTTCACGTTTGCTATGCTTGTATGATAGATAACATTATGTAGCGACAAGCCCAAGAAATCAATTTTACCAATGTGCACTTAACAGATAAATGAAAAAAAACTCATAACAGTTATTTTATTTGTAACTTGGTGATTCGACATTTATTAACATAAATGAACTGCTTTATGAGATAATCTTGTTAACTAATAACACTTTGCAAATGGATGATGAGGGTGTCCAAAGGCGGCTTTCCATTGCAATCAAGAATATCGATAGCAAAGTCCAAATTCCCAGATCATTTTAAAGTTCATTCATCAGTGTTCATGTGTCTCATATGGATATAAAGATTTCTTTAGATTTCCTTTAACACTCATCTTTAAATGGATAATACTTATGACCAGCACCCTCCCTAAATAATTGTTTTAAGAACCATATATGTATCATAAATAAAATCATATAAAGGAGTACGAAAACCAAAACTACAGGTATGTATTCCTCACCACTAACCAATTATAAGTAATTTAATAATAATACGAGAATTTAAAAAGAAAATTCTTAAAATGCTCAAGCTACTTACTTATAAAATGTTAGAAGGCGTCCATTGCATTCAAATGATTCAATGGCCTCGATTTCCTCGGGGGATAGCTCAAAATCAAAGACTTTGAAGTTCGATTCGATACGTTCCTTGGTCACAGACTTTGGTATTACAACGTTTGTGCGCTGAATCTGATAACGGATTAGAATCTGACCAGGTGTCTTCTTCTTGCATTCAGCAATTTGCTTAATCTGTAAAAGATATATACTTTAGACTATAAACTTTGTTATGTCAACAATAGTTAAGCGATTTACCGCTTCTTCCTCCAGAATAACGGGATCACCCTCTTTGGCCCAAGGACGGTTGGGGCTACCCAGCGGGCTGTAGGCTGTTATGGCAATGTCTTTTGATTTGCAAAAATCAGCCAACTTCTTCTGTTGCAGATATGGATGGCACTCGATCTGATTTGTAACTGGTGGAATTTTGGCAATAGCCAAAACGCGCTCTATTTGGCCTTCGTTGAAATTGGAAACGCCAATTGACTTGACCAGACCCTCCTCGACCAGTTTCTCCATGGCCTTCCAGGTGTCTACATAATCGTCCGGCGAATATAGAATTTTGCCATCTTTGCCAGCTGGGAAGAGTGCACAGCCTTCCTTAAAGCCCATAGGCCAGTGAATCAAGTAAAGATCAAGGTATTTAAGCTTCAGCAAATCCAATGTATTCTGACAAGCAGTTTTAACCAAGTCCGGGCGATGAAAAGTATTCCACAATTTGCTTGTGATGAAAAGATCCTCGCTGAGGGAACAAAAATGAAATCGTTAGTTTCGTTGGAAAACAATATGCAAGGATACATACCGCTTAACAACTCCTTCCTTAATTTTCTCCGCAATACCAGCACCGACCTCTTTTTCATTTTGATAGACGAAAGCACAATCAATGTGTCGATATCCCACATCGATGGCAGTTTTCACAGCTTGTACAACTTTACCAGGAGCGCTCTAGAAACAAAAACAAAAGTTAACTTGAGTGTGAGTCAAAGAAAAGTGAGTGAAATGTTCATTTTCACTTACCTGCCAAGTGCCTAGTCCTATAATAGGCATTTCTTTTCCATTAGCTAAAATTGCTTTCGGAACAGTTGCATATTCTGTTTGGCACCTGATCAAAAGTAATCAATGCAATTTTCCTTGAATTTGACTGGTATGCAATTAATCTTACCATTTATAACGCTCTGGTTCTGCATAGCCTCGAGTTGCAGATTGGACTGTTGAGCGAATCAGCCCTATCTTGATAGGAAGTCTCAAAACCCCGAACATTGTTAAGTATTTAAAACTTTTTTCTTTGTCAGTAGTACAACTCTTTGTGAAGTTTTTGATGAATTTTAGACAGTTCCATGCATGCTATGTTTATAAGAAAAAATAACATTATTTACAGATAACCTAAAAAATGAACTAAAGCATTTTGACAAAAGAAAAACTTAATTATAAGCCCTAGAAATCATTTTGAACAATTGAAAGCGCCTTCCTCAGAAACAGAAAAAAAATAATAACATAAATAAAGAGCTTTGCTCAGATAACAAATACGTTTATAGCTACTTGAAAAGTCACAGGTACACAGATGATGTTGATGAGAGATAATTCGGAGTTCCATAGGCGGCTTTCATTGTCATGAAGCGACCATATCAAACAATATCTTCGATAGTCTGCAAGTCATCATCGTCCAGCCCAAAGTCCCAGATCTTTTTAAGGCTCTAACATCGCTAACATAGAAAGATTTCTTGGGATTTCATTCAACACTCATCTTTAAATGGATAATACTTATGACCAGCACCCTCCCTAAATAATTGTTTTAAAAACCATATATATACTATAAATGAATATAATTCTTAAAATACTTAAGCTACTTACTTATAAAATGTTAGAAGGCGTCCATTGCATTCAAATGATTCAATGGCCTCGATTTCCTCGAGTGATAGCTCAAAATCAAAGACTTTGAAGTTCGATTCGATGCGTTCCTTGGTCACCGACTTTGGTATAACAATGTTTGTGCGCTGAATTTGATAACGGATTAAAATCTGACCAGGTGTCTTCTTCTTGCATTCAGCAATTTGCTTAATCTGTAAAAGATATATAATTTAGACTATAAACTTTGTTATGTAAACAATAGTTAAGCATATCCTCGAGTTGGAGTTTGGATTGTTGAGCGAATTAGCCCTATCTTAATAGGATATCGCAATACCCCGAACATTGTTAAGTCAAAACTTATAATTTTTATTTATAAATTTTAGGCAGTTTCACGATTGCTATGTTTATATGAAAAATAACATGATGTACAGATAAATTAATATGAACCAGAGCATTTTATTAAAAGGAAAACTTAATTTTGACGCTTAAGCCCAAGAAATCATTTTGAGCAATGTGCACTAAAGAAAGATATGATAATAAAAATAAATAATAACTGTTAACACTTTAGCACCTCATTGATTCAACATTTATTAACATAAATGTACTTCTATATCTAATTGAAAAAGACACAGGTACACAGATGATTAATATTACTTTGCAGATGATTTATATTTAATGAGTAGCTTCAATGCAGAATGGATGATGTGGATGTCCATAGGCGGCTTTCATAGTCATGAAGCGACCATTGCAATCAAGATCATCGATAGCCTGCAAGTCATCATTGTCCAGACCAAAGTCCCAGATCTTCTTAAAGTTCTCGTACATATGATGTTTGCTTACTGAGCGTGGTATTACTATAATGCCCGACTGTGTCTGGTAGCGCAGCAGTACCTGGGCCGGAGAACGCTCATATTTGGCGGCGATATCCAGTATGACTGGATGCCTTAGCAGCGGATGGGCACCAGGTTTTTCGTAGGGTGTGTGTGCTGATCCCAGCGAGCTATAAGCTGTCACTGCAATGGCATTGTCATAGCAAAGTGTGATTAGAGACTTTTGGCGTAAATATGGATGACATTCAATCTGCAGAACGACTGGCTTTAACTTAGCTACGCTTAGAAGTCGGTTAATTTGCTGCTCATTGAAATTTGAAACACCAATGGCATGACATAAGCCACTATCAACCAAATCCTCCATTGCCTTCCAGGTGTCCACAAAATCAATGTCATCAAACACAGCCTTGCCAGTGTCGGGGCAAGTGGGATACAGATTGTCACCCGACTTGTATGCCATTGGCCAATGCATTAGGTACAGATCAAGATAGTCGATGCCCAGATTACGGATGCTTAGCTCACAGGCGGGGCGCACCAAATCGGGTTTGTGGTAGGTGTTCCATAGCTTGCTTGTGATAAAGAGTTGGTCACTGTTTAATGAGATAAATCGATTACTATTCCATTAGTTATAAGTAGTTTAAAGAGTTTACCGTGTTACAACACCTTCCTTAAGCTTTTCGGCAATGGCAGCACCGACTTGAGCCTCATTTCCGTAAATGTGCGCGCAATCAAAGTGGCGATATCCTATATCAATCGCATCCTTAACCGCCTGGGTAACAACCTCAGGTGGGCTCTGATAAATAAACAAAACAATTCAGACCGGTAAAGCTTTAAGCACATAGCTGCAAATGCACAAAACTTAAAAGCACAAAAAGCTCAGTTTTGCTGGCATTGACAATGAAAATTGCCATTGTATCGTCGCAGTATTGCGATTATTCAATAATTTTGTAACAGTTCCGATTTATGTACTTACGCGCCATGTGCCTAGTCCAACCATTGGCATATTTTTGCCGTTGCTCAAAAGAAAGTTTGGCGTAGACATTTTTATTTGCGGCTTCTTTCTGATGGCAACTTACTTTTTGAATTTATTAATCAAAAACGTGTTTCCCATTTACCGAAATAAAACGACAAATAAAATAGAAGGGCCTGCTTAATTTGTACAAATGAATTGAATTGACAGCTCTTATAAATACATGCAAGCAAATGTATGTAAATGGTTTAAATTTAGAAACGTGCTCGCGGCCACTTTAGTTTTACTGTCCTTGACCTACACACATTTATTGGCAACCAAAAGTTTGTTCAAAAGCTTGCAAAAAGAAAAACCGATTGTTCGTTACTCGTTCTTTAAATTTAAATAATGCAATTATTTTATGTTCTCAATGTAGACTGTACACATTGTCGGCAGAAGTAACTATTTGTCAATTATAGCTGTTAAGAGGATTTAAGTGTTGATTAACGCAGTTTTTAAAAAGTTTTTATTTAGAAACAAACCAAAACACCGACTGTTCGTCACTTGTTGTTTGAATTTGCAAAATTCAGTTAGTTTACGCGCTCAAAAGTGTGCACACACCATGAATGTAGTAATTCATTTATGTGCACACACTGTTTGCAGATATAATCGATTGTAATCGATAGTATTACACATGTTTCAAGTGTTGATTAACGCTGCATTTATACAACTCTTTCTTTGGTTTGCCGGAAAAATAACAACATTAACAAATCGAACAAGCGTTTAACAAAATAGTCAGATTGTCACAAATGTTCGGCACCATAAATAATTACCTATCGAGCGTATTGCGCGCTGCTGAGGACTACGATGGCTACCAATTGGGCACATTGCTATCGCTGCGCGATGTCCACGTACAGAATCACAATTTGTACATTGCACAGCCGGAAAAGTTGGTGGAACGCTTGCTGAAGCCACCATTGGATGAGGTGGTGAGCACACATTTGAAGGTTCTCTACAATTTGGCACAGGAGCCGCCCAGTTATATGGATGCATACAATATGCAGTCGGCGAGCTGTTCGGCTGTGGTGAAGGTGCTGCAGCAGCTGAAGGATGAGAACTGGTGCCTGCCTTTGATGTATCGGGTGTGCCTGGATCTACGCTACTTGGCACAGGCATGCGAGAAACATTGTCGCGGCTTTACACCAGGCCACATACTGGAAAAGGCTGCTGATTGTATGATGGCCTGCTTTCGTGTGTGCGCCGCAGATGGCCGTGCCTCGGAGGATGATACCAAGCGGCTGGGCATGATGAATCTGGTAAATCAACTTTTCAAGATTTACTTTCGCATTAACAAGCTGCATCTGTGTAAGCCCCTCATCCGTGCCATTGACAACTGCGCATTTAAGGATACCTTTCCGCTGCCGGAACAGATTACGTACAAATACTTTGTGGGTCGACGAGCCATGTTTGATTCGAACTATCGCATGGCTGTGGAAGACTTATCTTTTGCATTTACCCATTGCCCCGATCGTTTTACAAGCAACAAGCGTTTGATTTTAATTTACCTGGTTCCGGTAAAAATGCTGCTGGGCTATCTGCCACGCAAATCCTTGCTGGAGCGTTACGATTTACTGCTCTTTCATGATCTGGCTGTTGCACTGAAGGCCGGCAATGTGAACAAATTTGATGAAATTGTGCGGGAGCAGGAACTGGTGCTCATTCGCAGCGGCATTTATCTGCTTGTCGAGAAACTTAAGTTCATTGTGTATCGGAATCTGTTTAAGAAAGTTTTCTGCATTAGGCAGACACATCAGTTGGATATGGGTGATTTCTTGGCGGCTCTGCAGTTTGTGGGCGTAACGGACGTGTCCCTAGATGAGACGCACTGCATCGTTGCAAATTTGATTTATGAAGGAAAAATTAAGGGCTACATTTCACATGCCCACAACAAATTGGTTGTATCCAAGCAGAATCCGTTCCCGCCATTAATTTCTACATAGTTTAATGAAAGAAAGACTTTTAATAAAAGAAAAACTAAAGATATCTTATTGTTTATATTTACATTTACACCTGTAAGATTGATTGTCGACAAAGTTCCCGCCGAATTGCAATAACCGATTGTTCGCCACCACATCAAGCAGGGCTGGAGACCATGAAAATAACTATCGCACTATCGATGCTTGTAAGTGTCAGCGTAGTGATGGCAAAAAAATTTAAACGGTAAATGGGTGTTATGATACAATCACACAATTAATAATTTAAATTAACAACAAAAAATTAGCCAATTCTTTGGCAATAATAATAAAAATAACTGTTTTACTGAGCTAAAAAATCTGCTATTCATTAGGGGCTTCTATGTTTTGTATTAAGTGGGCCAACTAGATCTTTTGATAATCAGAAGAGAATTTTCGATGCAATTAATATTTTGATTAACCGATTATTATTAATATTTCGGCTAATCGTGTCATCTCTATGACAGTTGTAGTCCGCCGCATGCACAACACTCACACAGTCAAATCGCCTGTGATTTTCAGCTGAAAACTAAACTGTTTGTGCGGAAGTTAAAATACGAAAATAAAAAAATATATTGGTAAATTAATGAAAAGTCATCGAAATAGTCAAGCAGTTAATTAGCTAAAACTTGAAAAGATGTCAACGTCTTTGACATTTTGAACCGGCGTTGTTGCGATACGCTTTGCTTATCGCAAAATCAATATTACTAATTTTGCTTTACACTTTTACAAAATGACATAATACGTATTTTAAATCATTTACGTACATGTAGAAAATTAACAAGCAGTCGCTTTTGTTATTTCCGTTCTCGTGTTTCAGAAAACTACGCAAAGAACGCACTCTGCATACCTGGCAACAATTCCGTAGCTAGATAAATTGTTATTGTTCTTCTTGTTGTTGCACATATCGCAAAGAGGCTAAACGGTCAACATGGCTGCACCGGTCATTATCGAGGCGACGGTCAAGCAAACGGCGACGGTAAGTCAACATGCCACATGCAACCTTCTTGGGACAAGACCTATTTATTAATTCATTGTTTTCCACATTTTGTAGCTCATCTTTATGCATGGACTGGGCGACACTGGGTATGTAAAAAAAAAACAGCTGTTGTCAGCTGTAGATATCTTTCTACCCTTCCTGAGTGTATTATAATCATGTTACGAAATGTATAACGCATTGGAGAAGATGTCTCCGAGTTCTTAACGTATATAATTCTTGTTCAACATCAAAAGGCGTTTCGAACTAGCCAT
The DNA here is from genome assembly GCA_949708635.1 of Hirtodrosophila cameraria. Taxonomy (NCBI): domain Eukaryota; kingdom Metazoa; phylum Arthropoda; class Insecta; order Diptera; family Drosophilidae; genus Hirtodrosophila; species Hirtodrosophila cameraria. The sequence continues at coordinate 22,548,796 of OX453091.1, read as the reverse complement.
ATATGTACGTCTGTTTCTATTCCAAATAGTCTTTGAGTCATAAAGCCATCTTGATGAAACTTTAAGCAGATGCTTCTTTTTGTGGATAGATAGATAGTACGTGTTTCTGAATATATCTGCTATAGGAACAATAAGTTGTAAAAGCAATTGTATGACAAGCTTTTTTGTTTTCAATGATATCGCAACCAAAATCACAATTACTCAATCTTATTAACTCGGGTAAATATCTCTTAAAGCTTTCATAGAAGCAATCGTTAAAAATTAAGTTTTTATATATGAAAAACTTTTCTGCAAGAGTATAAATCTTCGGCAGGCCGAAGAGAAGTTTCATATGCTGATTTTTGTTGTGCCACTTGATAATTTGTGTATTTTTCAGTCACGGCTGGAGTAGCGCTTTGGCTGCCATTCGTCCACCGTTCATGAAGGTCATCTGTCCAACGGCCCCCACACAGCCCGTTTCTTTAAATGCTGGCTTTCGCATGCCCTCGTGGTTCGATCTGAAGACACTGGACATAGGCGGGCCGGAAGATGAACCAGGCATACGTGCTGCGCGCGATGATGTGCATGGCCTGATACAGAAGGAGCTGACGGCAGGCATACCGGCCAATCGCATTGTGGTCGGCGGTTTCTCGCAGGGTGGTGCATTGGCGCTTTACTCGGCATTGACCTTTGACCAGTCGCTGGCTGGCGTGGTGGCATTATCGTGCTGGCTGCCGCTGCACAAGCAGTTCCCAGAGGCTAAGGTGAATAGCGATGATGTGCCAATATTTCAAGCGCATGGCGATTATGATCCAGTGGTGCCGTATAAATTTGGCCAGCTGAGCGCAAGTTTGCTCAAGTCGTTCATGAAGAATGTCACCTTTAAGACATACAGTGGACTGTCGCACTCGTCGTCTGATGAGGAAATGAATGATGTCAAGGTGAGTGTCGAGCGACGCTTTCCAATATAATTGTCAATATAATCGCTGAAGAATTTCCTCACGCTCTCTTTGCTCTTATCTTTTGCAGGACATAATCAGTAAATGGGTAAACTAATTTCCAACTAGCACTTTAGCACTTATAGCGCGACCCTCTGACTCGTGTGCATTCCATTTGCGCAAGCAGCAAGCAAACAAAAAAACAATAATAACAAATTACAAAAAAAAAAACAAAAAAAAAGTACACTAAAATTGAGGAAAACATGTTCTTAATATATACAAGCAATTAAAACGCAGTAAGCAAGTCTCATTTGGATATTTGAAAAGACACACACACGATTTAAAAACGAATTTGAATTGAATTAATGTCGTATTTTAGCCAAATTGTACACTGAGAAACTTTAGACAAAAGCAATCAATTAAACGTACTACGTAATACCACGTAATATCTAACAAAAGAGTGTGATGCCGAGATGCAGGTTGTGTTGAGCGCAGAAATTAATAAACACACGTGTAACTGAATATACTCTTCTTTGTATAAGAAAATATCATAGAAAGTTACTTTCAATATATATACACAAATTATGTTTGATATTTTCAGTTTATTCAAACACACAAATTTGATTAAAAAATTAATTATTACCTACTAATAAAGTTATGTAATTCACAAAGAAAAACCAAAACCTAAAAGCGAATTCAAAATATTTAATTTCCAAAAAAAAAAGATTATCCCAATTGCCAGACATCAAACGATTTGAACTTTTGTAGTGTGCTTACCTATGTACGTTCATTTTTCAGAAATATCATCATTTGGAACCCAGTTGTTTCCTCTGATTATTTCAGAAACATAACGTTTTTTTTATTTTTTTAAATTAACATTTTATTTTTTGAAAACTATTTAATTGCAATAATTTTAAAGTTTATTATTGTTTTCTTTTACTCTATTTTATACAGCAAGAATCACAGTCACATCATCTGTAGTTTTGCAGCTGAATTTAGTTACAATTTTTTAAATAATAGCATAATATTTGATTACAGTTTGTGCTTTGCTTCATAGACATATTTGTTATATATAGCAAATAAAGCAACTGATTTATTTTCATTCTTCTTTTCTTGGCTTTTGAATTTAATTTAATCACAAAATCACATATACCTACAATTAGATTCAGTATAATACACGTATTTGATATTTCCTAACTAACCAAAGAGTTTCGCATGACTCATTTCACATTTCATCTATATATTTGCAGACGCATTGGGAGGGACAGAACATGGCTAGAAGGGCGCAATGCTGCCAGATATCATAGTAGCTATATAGGCTATATATGAAAATGTAGTTGAAGTTCCTTTCACACAAATCAAAGCTCCTCAACGCCACCTAGTCAAGACACGCGGCCGTGCAGACGTCTGAAACTAAAAGAGAATTGTATTTTAGATATTATTTTGTACATAACTATTATGTAGATTTTTAGGCATATATATGATTAGCTATTTTGGAATGTCTCTCTCCACTTGGTGGTCTGACGAGAAGCAGTTTCGCTTAAGCGAAAAAAACAAATAAAGTTATGTAGCCCTAACAATCTGGGTAAGCAATAATGCTGTTCGAAAGAATACTGAGTTATTGATGGCTTGGCCTTCGCTAGTTTTCAGCGTGCTTTTCAAAACTTTTGCACTTAAGTTTGCTCAATTAATGTTTTGTGGCCTGCCAACGTTTAAAATTTGAATGCATATAAATCGATTAGCGATAACAACAGCACGAGCTTTGACACGACTTCTGCACGCTGCAACAGCGGTCATCATTCAATTGCGAAATGTTATCGAAGCCTTGCGCGCCATATTCAAAACTGGCATTACTGCACAAGCAATTTTTTATAACAATAACAAAGCCAATAGACACTAACAAGAGAATTTTGAATGCATATATACTAAATTACTCTAAATTGAGGGGAGGCCACTGTGGCTAGCGTGAACTGTTGATAAGAATTAATTTGATGCATGACAACTAAAGCCGGCAAATTTCAATTATTTTGGTTAGCAAGTAAATAAACAGAAAAAGCATGTTAAGCGCCTCACACACACACACACACACACACACACACAAGTATGCATATATGTACAGTTAAATAACATTGACGAACGTGAACATTCACGACTTCGCTGTGGGTTCGTTCAGTTGTTTCCGTATCGCCGCCAAGTTTGGACGCGTTCGATCCGGTCTTGTTTTGTACTCTTACAAAGTTTCGCGCGCCGTTGCCATTTTTTGATAATACAAAATACGAGAGTGTTGCAAAAACACAAAGAGCGGATAAACCAAATTAATGCCAATTTGTGAGTGAAGTGCAAGCGCCAAATCAATTAGAGCAAATCCAAACAGGCAAACAAACTTAAATATACCTAGATATTGATATATATGTATGTACCTGGTTTTGTGGCAAGCGAAAGTTGCAGTTGAAGTATTTTCTAAAATTTTCTGTGTACTTGCGGAGTTTATGCGTTGTAATTTTGGTTTGTGCCACAAAGGAAGCTTTGTAACGTGTTAAATGCATTTAATGTTGTTGCTGCTGCCATCTGCAAAGTGCAATAAAGATTCATGTGTATATAAGTAGTATTTGTGTATGTACAGTATCCAAGCATGTAGATACAAAGATACTCAGTTAGTTTTCAAGATGTGCGTGCAAGTTTTGTTGCAATCTTCCTTTACGTATTATTGCTTTGCTGTTTTTACGTGCTCAATATAAATGAGTGTATATGTATATGACTGTTTGTTGTGGGTGTGCTTGAAGTCTTTTATCTGGCGCCCTGTTGCGCCCTTGTATCGTTATTCGCTTCATTCGGCATGTGTGCAATTTAAGATACATATTTCTACCTTTGTGAACTTTCTAAGCTGACGAATAAGAAAAGCAATCGATAAACTGCCCTTGTATATAAGAACAACAAAGATCAAGGCTTAAAAGCTGTTTTAAAGATAATCGAGTACTTGCCCTACCTTTCAAATGTATAGCTTGGATTATAATAAATACAATTATTTTTTTTTTCTTAATTTTTCAAATACTTTTGATCTAGTTTAAGTCAAAAGTGCACTGTACTCTAAGGGCTAATGAATGCAGAATTTATATGTAATTTCCGACACGTGCAATTTACTTGATTGAATAAATTTAAAGATTTGTAATTTCTAATATCTGCAACTTAATTGACAGTTTAAACATAAATCAATCTATAAACGGCAACTGTATATATTAACAATAAAAATAAAACCTATTTCAAGTCTAAAAAGCTGCTATAAAGATAAGAAAGTACTTGTCATACCTTTCAATTGAATAACTTAGATTATAATAAATACAAGTATTTAGTTTTTTAATAAGTTAAATTATTTCTACAAAAGTTCAAAGTACTCTAAGGGCTAAGGAATGTAGTGCTGAAATTAAATGTAATTTCTGACACGTGCAATTTACTTGACAGATTAAACTTAAGAACAATATCAACTTTTTATTTTAATTACTTGGCATCATTAAAGGTTCGTTTGCAGTGCAATTAATTGACACTCAATTAAAAGCTTAAAGCGTGCGGTTACAAAAGTACAGTTGTAAGCTTATTATACCAAAAAATTGCACTTTTTAATTAAGCAAAATTCAATTAAGCTATTAGTCAGGTGTCTTATGAATCGACTTGGCAGACGCTTTATATTTAGGTTTTTTTAAATGCGTAATTCATTTCATTTACTGAATAAAGGATTATATTGTAAGCTGATTACAATATATCTGCCAATTACTTTAAAGATAATTAGCATGCAAATCTTTTGCGTGTCTTGGAATCACTTTTGTTTATAGCTACTGATTAGTAATCATTTATCCAATTTCATTACTGACGTTTTTTGAACACTGAACTTAGACTCTGAACTTTTCCAATCCATTGAGTCACATATTTACATGCAAAAGTAATTATCCAGCTGTTCTATTTGTGTTATTTTTTTGTTCTGCAATACTTTATCAGCATGTTAATTTGATATACGAGAAGGGCTTTTACTTTTTATAGAAACGTGATTATCATATTTGTGTTATGCATTTAATTAATGTCTATTAAAGTCAATTAAAGTATTGGTTTGCATATTAAATAGCAATATATTAATATATTAAAGTTCTCTTGAGATTATGTACTAGTTTACATACCAAATTTCAGATTCGTTTTAATTGTAATCTATCATATCTCAAGGCATTCTTAATGCACTTCCGATGTCTAACGGAATACCAAAGTTAATTGAAATAATTTTCATTTATAATAACTTTACAATAACTATAAAATGAATGCTTAAGTGTTTATAAGCAATTTGAAATCGTGACAGGCTGCAATTAGTGTTTAATAACGAGCTTTTATAACAAAAATTAAAACTAATTTAAGAATAAGTTAGAGAGAGAATAAGTTAGAGAGATTATAATATTAGTTTTATGGTAAAATTTCAACAGAATACTTTGCAAAAAATCAGCTATTTAAATTATAACCGATTTCATAGTTCTCAACTAATGCTGAATAAATACATTATACTTAGCTTGTGTCAAAAGTTTGCTTTCCTTGTTAAACACGTCACGAAAGTGTCATATATATACTATATATATATATGTATATAGTAATCGCTTCCGATGTTGAGAACCTTATTAATTAGCATATCACGCTCAGCTTTGTGCCTGCGATTTGCAAATATGTAAATTTTCAATTAATTAATAAATTTCAATTGGAGCGCTCATTTTCCAGCTAAGAGGGCCTGTCAAGTCAAGTCTCATTTGGCAAATATGCATAAGTTTATGGTTTCCGAACAGACCTAATAAAAGACTTCTTCCCTGGCTTATTTATAAGTGCACAAATCCAAAAACAAGTTTTTAGTTCGCAACGCAACCGATTTGCATTAATCCAACGCATTTTAAAAGGAATCAGACGAAGCCAAACACATTAAAAAAAATAACATGCAAATAAATTGGACGAGAATCAGAACTGAAATCAAAGTGTTCTGTATTTGTCTTTAACTTATACAGGGTGCTGCAAATTATCTTTGACATTTGTGAATTTTGTTTACTTTGTAGAAACTCTAAAGGTTAATTTTGGTTTTTTAATGATTGGTTGAAAATAGTTGAATTTTAGCTTTTTAGATGATTGCTTGAAATGAAATTACATTTGAAATTTATATGATTTTTATATTCCAAATTTCAAGAATACTAATGTATGATTTGCCTAGATCTAAAAAAAAACTCCACTTATTTGAGGGCTTATGCGTTGTATGAAACAGTTACTAGTTGTTGTTTAAACATCGATCATTTCTTGCTTATTATACAACTATTTTAGCATAGAGGCGTTACTTTTTGAGATATAATGTCAATGCCGGAAGCATTGGCTAAATGTTAATACAATAAAATCATCACAACAATATTTATTAGTTGTTAACCAACAGTAAATACTTACTTATTTATTATTATAATAAACGCTTCTAAGCGTTTTGTTGAACAGATGAGACTTGATATTGTTGTACATATAGTATATATACCATAAAGATACAGACACAGTGCTAAAAGCGGAACAAAACGTGATCTGTCTATCAGTTTGCCAGCGGGCTTAACTAACTAAACGGACAATCATCGAGTCATCTGTGGAAGTTGAAGTTGTTGTGAGTTGTCTGCCTGTCTCTGTCCGTCTATCTCTGTCTGTCTCTGCCAGTCTGTCTGTATGTCTGTCCGTCTTGCTGTCTTTCTGTCTTTCTCTGTCAGTCTATCTGCAGTCTTCAATTAACAACTTTTGCATGCTAGCGTGACTTGACAGCTTTTGCAGCTTGTAAACTCAAAAGAGTTGTCTTAAGGATCAGCTTTGTCTTCGAGTGTCAGCTTAGCTTAGACTCGCTGATTTAATCAGATTATGTTCAGTTTATTAATAACAACAAGCTATGTCATAAATGATAATATTGAGCCAAAGACTGGAATTTGCAGGCAATGTTGCATGTTGCAACCTGTATTCTTTAACTTTTAAACTGTTTGCGTTTCTGCCAATTAGCAGGATAAGTGTATTTGTTAACACGATTCATTTTGAGTTTGTAATTGTTGTTGTTGCTAAATTTAATTGCAGTTTATTTCAAAATATTCACAGTTTATTCAGAGTGCATATTGAGTTTGTTTAATGAGTTGCTAAAACGAAACAAGTCTTTTAATTTCACATAGCTCTAATAGAATTAAAAACATGTAAATTTAATTTAATATTCCAAATTCTGTAAAGCTTTATAGATATTAGTATATATATTAGTTCTTTTTTTAATTCATTGAAAATATTTGCATTAAGTTTTCACATAGTTTGGCTTTCACATTGAAAATTGGTTCATTGAACTGCCTTATATGGAGTGTATGCCTAGCACATGTTTTGCCAGTTTTAGAAATATATATAATACTATTACGTCTAAATAATTAAGTAGTTAATAAAAATGCATAGATGGAACCGGCTGCCATAATTCTAAACATAGTTTAATGATACGCATGGTTCTCAGCATGCCAACGGCGATTTTATGCAACTGATATCAATAAAATATTTACGCTTTTCAAGGCCACAAAATCCCAAAAAAAAAGAAGCAAATAAAAAAAAAGTAAATGCAGATAACATTGTTATTGGATATTTGTTGCTGCTTTAGCAAAAAGGTAACATTAATAATGATTAATTTTATATTTTCAGCGCGTAATTGGCGTCAATGCAGACGCCGCTTAAACCAAAACAAAAAGCAACAAATATAAATATCACATCGAGTTGCAAAGCCACAAAAACAACAACAAAAAACAAAGCAACGATGCGTGTCAATAAACAAAAACAATAATAAACGCAAATCAAAATCAAAACAAAAACAAAAATACAGTGAAAAAAACAAAACAAAAAAAAACTCTAGTCTTATCGCATGCTCAATCTCAGTTTGGTTGGGTAGGTTAATGAAACATTTGGAAAACGCAACACGTATTTTAAGAAACAACAACAACAATAAACAAAATTGAAACTACAAATACGAGTACTACGTACTCAGATCTATACATAAAATTAACTGCACGCTTTTTGATATTATCAATCGATCAACAAACAATAATTGCATTAAAAAGCAATAAACTATATTTGTACTTAATACCCTTCAAATAACTGAAATTTCGTCATGGAACAAACGCGTGGCTTTCTAAACAAGCAGTCGAAGGATGTGGAATTTCAGGATGTTTTCTATACAGTTGATCAACGCACCAGTTTCTGTGAGTATTTAAAAGTTTTACAATTTTTACTTTAATCATATTTTAATCTTAATGTTCCCATTTTCGATTTTGATCAGAACATTCGCAAAAGTTATTATTAGTTGTTCTTAATTCCGAATATTAGTAGGAAATTCGGCTTATTAATATTGCTTTTGGAAAGTGAAATGAGAATTATTCCAATTATGCTTTTAAAAGCAAGCACGAAGGATATTTCAGGACCACAAACTCAAAAACTCATTCGAAATGAAAAGTTCTCAGAAATGGGAAGAAACCTGATTGCATTTTTCTGCAGAATGTTGTGGCACTTTAATTTTTAGAATTTTTCTGATAATTTTTATAATTTCAAATGATTTTTGTATATTAGCTTTTAAGAATCAGAACTTTTTTGAATTCGAAATTGCTTTATAGCTCAAATCCTTTATTATTTCTAAATATTATTTGACTAGTTGCTCTATGCAAATGTTGTATTTTGCAGTTATCATTATACAGATACAAGAGCATTAATATCTCAGATTGCAAAACATAATAACTTAGCTATTTCATAATTGTTTATACTTGTTATACAACTAATTTTCATATAAGCTTTAACATTTGGCACAGTCTGTTGGAAATTGGCTGCTATGCGGTACTTAACATCGTTTATGTTTAGTTAACCCACTTTAATGACTAGTGCTAATGTTAAACAGGCATTTGGCACTTGGTCAAGCATAGTTTCTATTTATTTGCAAGTATTTTTTATACTTTTTGTGTAGCTATTTCATTTAATTTGTGCGTAATATTTAAATTTCCAGTTTCGAAAACTTAAGACGCAAGCTTGCAAGTCGAGTTTGTTTTGGTCTCTTGAGTTTTTATTTTGCAACATTTTGTTGCCTGGCCAAGCGCTAAGTGCTCCATAATTATACCAACTAGCGCGAATAATATAAAATGCAAGCAATTTTAGCTTCTATTATTGTTACAGCTATTACAAAATAGTTGTAATAACATGTAAACATTCAAAATGGCATACTAAGGTTATCATCTATAAGGATTATATACGTTTACAACCTTTAGACGCAAAATGTATGGTATATGGTTTATGGATTGTCGTATGCCATAATCAGATCAAGTTTCAATTTCAATTGTTTATAATTGTTACATTTGACATATATTACAAAATATTACTTTTTAATACCTGTAGTACTTGTCAACTAAGGTTATCAACTATAAGGACTATATATTTTTACAACCTTTAGACTCCAAATATACAGTACAAAGTGAATAGATTGACGTATACCATAATCAGCTCAAGTTTCAATTTCAATTTAGAGGGTATACACCCTAGTCGAGCACACTCATACAAAAACAGTTTTAGTTAGTTTTCTTGTACTTGTCGACCTTTGGTTTTCTGCTTTGTCATTTGAAGTGTATTGCGATTTAATTACCCGGCTGTTTTTGATAGACAGCCAAGTGGACAATTCTGGTATTTGGTATCTTCCTCGTTTTTTTTTTGTTTTTTTTTGCTGCGCCCAATTCTCAACGTTCAAACGGGTTTTCCGTCAGCCGACGCGACTTGTTTGCCCATAAAGTTCAGAGTACTTGAAAATTTCGCCATTGACACATAAATTGATTCGAACTGAAACTCAGGCATGCTTAAGTTGTCAATGTAAAGCATTTGGCAGCCCCACAAGTTCAGAGTCCGCCTTACATTTTGCTGTGTCACAAAGCTAGTCATGCATGCGATTGTTAGTTGTAATTGGAAAACTATTCGATTCAACTTAAGAGACAGTTTTTTTTTATATAATTAATTTATAGTTTTTCATACACTTGCTCAGCATATTACAGTACTCAATATGTTGTTAAGCAAACACTTAAAATGTCACGCAAAATGTGTTTCCTTAGCTTGGGCAATAATCAAAATTAATCATTGTCACTCATACGCCATGTGCAACGTGCAACGAGCGCCTTTAGAATTGCACAATAGACGATAAGCAGGCTTTTATATAAGGAATAACTGTGTTTATATACTTCTTTTGTATCTGTAGATATAAATATGTACAAATGTAGTATGAATCTACAAATTTGTGCACAGTTACAAGCTACTTCCTTAAGCTGACGCGGCAGGCACCAATGTATGCAACAACATCATCATCATCATCATGATGATCATGGGCACAAGCAACAACAGCAACAACTAGTTTATAGAGCAAGAGAAATATAAAATTTGCTTGAATAATTTTCCGCTCCCCTTAAAGCGTTGATTTTTACAAAAAACCAGCTGCGGAATTTCGCATTTTGTTCAACACTTTTTCAATTTTTTCTTATTTCAACGCAAATCAATAAAAATATTGTCAACAGTTTGGTGCACAATATAATCCAATTTTTTAACTCTGTGCTCGGCTTGTGGGCTTTTTTTAAACATACCTGAATCCAGGTTTAATATTTATATATAGGTTATATAGATTTCAACTCGCATAGCAGAAATAGTTAAAGTGTTGAACCAAATGCGAAGTACGAAATTCCGCAGCAAGTTTTTTAATAAAAGCGCCAAATTAAGGGGTGTGGAAAATTATTCAATCAAAGTTGCTCAATTTTGTGTTTCTATCTCACTCTGTAGCATAATCTGGTTGTTGTTTATGTACATGATCATAATGATGACAAACAAGACAATGATGATGTTGTTTGCTACAATAATTTCCATTGGTGCTTGCCTCCAACAGCTTGAGGAAGTAGCATGTAACTGTGCACAATTTTTAGATTTATATATTTATAACTATGCACATGTGCATATATGTACTTATATAAGCACTGTGATTCGTTATGTATCTGCTTATCTATTGTGATATTCCCCAAGCGACATTTTGCAAGTTGCATTGCACGTTGCACATGGCGTATAAGTGACGCTGATTAATTTTGATTATTGCACATGCTAGGGAAACATGTTTTGAGTATGATTTGTTTAGTGCCACTTAGTAACTAAACTAAGAATTTAGTGACAGTTTGTAACTAAACTGAGAATCCAAACATTGTGCTAGATATCTGGCACGTAACAACTGGGCATAGTTTGCTTTTAACATAACTAATAGATCATTTTGACCTCTTGGCCATATAGTTAATCAAAGCGTTCTTGTAATTGTTGAATAAACTTTTATTGTTTTTTTCTTATACTACATATATGTAATATATGTAAACGATTCTTCAAGCAACGACTTGATAGCCTTGAGTTTCGAATTGGAAAGTGAGGGCGGTACATTTTAAATATTTATAGATATTATAATTAAAATAAAGTTGTGTTATTGCGTATTCAGTCGCAGTTCAAATGTTTTGTTTGTAGTATTCGGTAATTAAATATAAACTTTTTTAAACGACTTTCCATAATTTAAAGATAAAATCTTTAGCGGCACAAAAGTGAGAGAAGTTAGCTGCATTTTATTGCTAAAACAATAGGTATACTATATGTTATATCTGAAATATCTACAAAATGCAACACCTAGCTGTGTAAATGAATACGTGAATAGGTCGCACATTCAACTGGCGCAGACTCATTATATGCTGCATATGAATAATTCGAGTGTACTCGAAATGCGATCAAAAGCTAGACTGAGTTTTCGTGTCATCACGTTCAACAGCTCTCTGGCCACCCGGACACACAAATTGTGACTTGAATTGATGAATTAGTCACGTCGCACTTTGGGTGTGACTCATTTCATGTTCGAGTACTCAAACTTTTCTAAATGAGCTTTTCTTTTTAAGCTAACTGCCAATAAGACTGGCGCCTGTGCCCTTAAAAGTGGGCATGATCAAAGCCAATGGGACTGGCGCCTGTGCCAAAGCCAAGATCACAAAACGCCGATCAAAATCTTAGCCAAAATAAAAAAAAATTATAAAATTTTTGCGGCATTTGTTAAGCAAAGTCAAACACTTTATTGTTGTTTGATAAACAGACAGCTGTCGGAAAGTCAGCAGGCTAATTGGTATGTAAACTTGGTCTCTGGTCTTTAACGACAAATACAGTTCCCAAGATTTACTACGATACAACCTATGTCATTGAATTTCTTTGATTTACGTATATTGTGTTTTTAGCTCGTGTGGCAGGAATTTCAATTGTGCGGCATTGTTTGTGGGCGGTCCATATAAGTAAATAGTGTCAGAATGGTAACAAAGTCAAGCTATTCCATCAATACAAATATAATTTCTTAACAAAGCCAAGCTTGTATTCCTATTTGACGTTCTAAGCTTAAATGATTAACGAATTTCAGCTCTGATCTGTATGAGCTTGAACTAAAGATAACAACAGTGATTTGTACAGAGCAAAAATGAATTTCTATCTGTTTCGGTGGGATCAAGGCCTTCCTTAAACAATCAAAATTCTATATTATACATTTAAGCATTGTCTTGTTCTTGACCTGCACTTACACTTTGCTTTCCGTTATTAAATTATACCAAATTGATTAGCACTAGCTTCTTAACGTCTAAAAGTTACGTTTTAAGAAACAGCTCCCGCATCAATCCTATCAAGTTCATTTACACTCAGACAAAGTTCAAGTTCAAACACACAGATAATACATTTAAAGTCTAGCCTATGTCCGATTTCTAATCAGGGACAAGTTCAGTTGCTGAAATATGGGTATTTTTCCAGACGGATATGTCTAGTTGCAGATAATCGGAAATGACACCTACTGTCTGTTTCAAAACTTTTGCACAACTTAATTATTGCCTTTTTAATTGGTTCTGATTATCAAAATGGACAGCCTGTTTAATTGATTATATAGACTTTAACCTGTTAACGATTTGTATTGTGTATAAGGCAGATAGGATTGTTATATATCTGCTGAACAGCTGTTAGCTGTAACCTACTTGCAGTATTTTACTCTATAGAGTCTGTGCGCTTGAAGGCTATTGATAAGAACGTTTGGCATTGACATGATTACAGGCATCACGTTTGTTAAGATTACGGAAACAATTAATAATGTCTTATATACCATCTTCTGTTCTGAAATCAATTGTAAAACTTTCTTGAATATGCTTCATATATAACAAAAGCTCGCAAATGAGTATCAAAATCTTTGCTAATTTTACACACAAATCAAATGGAATTAATTAAATTCAGATGAGCACTCAAAAATGTGTGTCTCAAGTGACTCAAGTTCTTTTTTAAGCCTGCTTTGTGCAAGTCATGATATATGTGCTAATTATGAGCTTTGATCTCAGGCCTGTCAGTGAACTTCAGTAACTAGTTGTTATGGAGTAGTAAAGTTTTAACGGCACTCTGAATCGCGCAAGATCTTAACTTTATGACCGTATCATAATAAAATTAAGCTAGCAGCAAGAAAAATCATTTAGCTTGTCATAAAAACGAATATTTAAAAGCAATTTTAAAGAAATTGAACCATATAACAACTGTTCAACTGAGTTCTACAACTTCAAAAGACAATAGATATATTGTTTCTCACGTAAAAGCTATATGATCCATGTGCTTAGCTTAACTGCGTCGGAGTATAAATTAACTTCAGCATGACAAAGTGAGAAAAATATGTTTTCTTTCTTGTCATAGTTATAAATTGGTGGGCTTGTTTCCCCAAATGAGACGGCAGACAAATACTGCGTTGTCATTGATGACTATTGAGTTCTGCCAGACAGTTTACGTTTTTTTTTTTAACACCAAAAAATAAATTATTAATAACAACAAATCGATTCAATAAACGCCTTTTACTAAATTCTAAGCTGTTTCTAAATTTTAATAATATTTTTGTTTTTCGTTTTGCAGTTCGCGTAGCCGGACAGCGTCAAATATTGAAAGGTGTTAGCGGCAGTTTCCGTAATGGACAACTATCGGCTATAATGGGACCCTCGGGGGCCGGAAAAAGCAGTTTGCTGAATGCGATTTCGGGTTTCAGGTAAGTTCAAATACTGCATATGAAAAACGAAACTCGATTTCGTATGAACTTCTGGAACATGTCTCACGATAAAAAGGCGTCGAAATTTTAACCGGTTTTTATTTTTGTTTTTCAAATTTGAATACTGGAAATGTGACGTAAATTGAAAACAATACAAATAAACTAAAAACAAAATTTGTATTATATTTTCAAATTGTAATTAACAATTTTGAGAAGACTAATGACATTTGAAGCAAGCTATTATAACATAATTATGAATAGTTGATAAATTGTTTCAAAATACATCTTTAGAAAACAGCTGAGTCATTGTCTACTCATTAATTTTAAGCTAAGTTCAATAAATAACATTGAACAAGAATAACAGCTAAATAAATTTTGAAGGCCAGTCGAGCAAATTTTTTTTTTTTTCTTCTCACAAACAATTCTTTCTATACAATATATATTTGTTGTTTTGCGATTTGGGAAAGCGGAATTTCTGGTTTTTTTTTTTTTAACTTCCAGTTTGACATTTATTTATCAATTTAATATTGCAATTTATCAACTCTTTGCAGAACGACTGGCGTTAAAGGCAACATTAAAATAAAACGTGATAATGCCTGCTACATAACGCAGGATGATCATCACCAGACGCTGCTCACTGTCGAGGAGCTCATGAATCTCTCCTATGATTTGAAACTGAAGCAACGTCATAAAAAGGAAGAGGTGCTTACTGATATACTCAAGAATCTTAATCTCAATCATCGTCGCAATGTCACCGCTGAGAAACTGAGCGGCGGTGAGCGCAAGCGTCTGTCCATTGCGCTTGAGCTGGTGGACAATCCGAATCTCTTCTTTCTGGACGAGCCCACCAGTGGACTGGATGAGGTAACCGCCGCCCAGTGCATACGTCTGCTCAGCGATTTGGCACACGAGGGACGTACCATTGTCTGCACCATACATCAGCCATCGGCGACGATTTATAACTACTTCGATAGCATCTATGTGCTGGCCAAGGGACAGTGCGTCTATCAGGGCAGTCCGCTGGCCACAATACCCTTCCTGCGTTTGGCACAGATCGATTGTCCAAGGCACTACAGCCCCTCGGATTACAGTAAATATTTGGTATTCACTTATTAGAATCATATCTATAACTGGTTTTCTTAATAGTCATTGAAGTCATTGATGCCGAAGAGGGGCAGCTGGTGCCGCTGCTCAGCGACCTGACGGAAAATGGCAAACTAACTTATCGCATCAAGCAGCCGGAAATTGTGGACACACAGCTGGATCCGCAGCAGGCTATAACGACCATGTTTGTGGAGCAACCGAAGCGTCAATTTTTACCCACTTTCTTTGCCGGCAGCGCTGCCTCCACAGATGGCACTTTGATGGGCGCAGCGGGTGCGCTGCTGGAGCAGGTGAAGGTCTTCTCGCAGCGACTGCACCGGGGTCGGCGTGAGATAAGCGGACTGCAGCAATTCCTGGTGCTACTTCGCGTCATGCTGCTGCGTACAATGCGCGCACGTCTGGCGCTGATCATTCAGCTCTTCCATCATACGCTGTGTGGCTTGTTCTTTGGCATGATCTTCTTTCAGCTGGGTAATCAGGGTGCTCGCATGTTCGATCATCTCAAGTTCTGCATTGGCGCCGTGCTGATGATTGTCTACACGCAGGTGATGGTGCCCATACTTAGCTGTAAGTGTTTGATAAGATTTATAGCTTTATATTTAGTTAATCAACTGATTATTGCAGATCCCGCGGATGTCAAGGTGGTTAAAAAGGAAACCTTCAATCGCTGGTACACGCTGACACCTTACTATCTGGCGCTCACCATTTCACGGCTGCCGCTGCAGATCCTGCTCAATCTTACCTTTATGGCCGTGACTTATTGGATGTCCGGACTGCCGGAACAGTTGTGGCGCTTTTGCATCTTTGCAGCCGTCGGTTTGATGATCTCGCTGGTGGCTGAGGGCATGGGTTTGGCGATTGGAGCAACCTTTAGCATAACAGTAAGTCCACAACTGAAATTCAATACTTTTACTTTATTTTAAGCTAATACTGTGTCTCTCTGTTAACCGCAGAATGGCAGCGTTGTGGGTCCTTTGCTGATAGCCCCCTTCATGGGCCTAGCTGTTTATGGATTTGACTTTGCGCCACAAATCACTGGAGGCATGAATCTGTTGATGAAGTTTAGTTATGTGCGTGTCGGCGTGGTGGCACTGATACTGGCCGTATTTGGCTTTCAGCGCGAGGATCTGGACTGTGATGAGATCTACTGTCATTTTAGCGATCCACGGGTGCTGCTAAAGTTTCTGGATGTAGAGAAGGTATCCATAATGCACCAGTTCGGCCTGCTGGCCATGCTGATGGTCTTCTTTCGCGCTCTCATGTACATCAGTCTGCGCAAGCGTTGTTACAACTGAATTGGCTTCGAATTATGATATTTTATGATATACATAGGTTATCGCAAAAGTCTATGCTGTGATTTGATTATAAACACTCACAAGTAAAAACATAAGTACGTGCATAAATGTATATACCTTAACAATTATGTAATAGTAATAGAAATAACTTACAAATGTAAATATTATGCTACTAACTCTAATATGTATTACGTGCACAGTTGATTGCCCTTTGAAAACACTCAAATAAGTTGGTGCTTAGATAATTTCTAGTTTGTAAATATATATTTCTGTATCAAACCGCTCACAATAATATATGTACATACGCATTTCAAAAAATCTTAGCTATAAGGAATATTCTATTTAAGTCTTCTGGTAATAGTGACAAAATCATCTACATAGGGATAATATATTTTTAAATATCGAACAAAATGGAAATGAAAACTATAGTTTTATTTTTTGTGTAAAAGGTTTGAGCAAGGAAATCTGATATTAACATAAAGACTTGAGCAGTTTAGCTGTTCAGCCAAGCGAAAAACGTATTCACTTCCAATTTGAACTTTTTCGGTTACATTTATCGATTAATCGCAACAAAGCAGGAACAGGATGAAAATGAATGTGCCTCGTGCATCCTGTTTATTAATTTTGGTCTGGCAGCATTCGATCGTTGTCTGTAATGCAACTGTTCTGATTCTGTTGTGGCTCCTGTAACTACGCAAGCGCTAGAGTTGGGATTTCTAGTTCCTTTTCCGGTTGTAATTCGATTATCGATAAGAGGAACTAATCTTTCATTTCGTTCCTTTAGTTCTTTTCCGGATAAAAGATCTGATCTTATCCGGATAAACGAACTAATTGTTACTTATTTCGGTCTTTCACTTACATCGAGTGAATTTTTTCTTATTTCTTTATTATTTATTTTGTGAGCTCGTTTATTTATAATAATACAATTTTAATAGTGAAATTAATTCATATTTAATATTAATATTTTAATAAGTAGTGCACGTCGGATTATATATTGATGAAAATACAGACAAATATTATGCCATATTTAATCATTTTGACAATTTAATATTTTAACGAATTTCAACATGCGCAGCGCGCAGAGAGAAATTAAAAGAAAAGGAACTTGAACTAATCGAACTAAAGGAACTAAACTAATCGAACTATAATCAGTAGTTCTTTTCTGACTCGGTCTTTAGAACTTATTCAGATAGGATCGACCAAAGACGAGCAAGCGCAGTTATTTCAATTTCAAAGTTTTCGCAAAGGTAGGTACAACTCTTCGCTGCTGGGAAATTGCGTTCTTAAATTAATGCGTATTTGTTTATTTTATAATTGCAGCTTGGACTTACTCAATTGCAGTTTTACCGTCTTCACATATGTAAATTGCCAATCAAAAAGCGACTAACGGCAGTTTCCTAAAATGAACGCTTGATTGTTAACGTTGTATTGTTTTTGTATGTATCTGTGTACATATATGTTGTAAGCAAAAACCGCCGTTGCATTTTCCGCAAAAAAAAAAAAAAATTCCAATGGGTCGCAAAAATAAATTGCACGAAAAACATTTCAAGGCTGGCGATTTTGTGTTTGCCAAGATGAGAGGATATCGCTCCTGGCCCGCACGCATTCTACATGTAGATGGTAATATATACAACGTATTCTTCTACGGCACTTCCAACACGGCCAAGCTGGGAGCCCAACAACTGGCTGCCTATGAGCCGTGTAGATTGCGTTTGGGTGATCCAAAGAAGATGCGCAAAGGCGAATTTCGACGTGCCAATCAGCATGCAGAATTTGCGGTTACCCATCCCACGGAAGATAATGGCTATTTTCAAACATTGGCCGTACTCGAAAACAGTTATGTGGATGCTTCCGATCTGGATCTGGATCTGAGTAGCGATGAATGCGATGTGGAGCAGTCACCGAAACAGCCCAATATGGACACGGATGATGACGATGCAGCAGCGCTGTTCCCATCAGTTCTAAAGATTTAAAAACAGATTTAAAACTCTTTACAAAAATAACTTTGTATTATGTGTAGTACGCATATTGTTCAAAAAGTTCAATATTAAATGTAATATTCTTCATAATAAATTAAATTGTTTTGTTTTGGGGCTCATTTTCTATATAGCTCATATCCAATAGCGCCTCCTCGGTGAACGTTAAATTCATTGCAGCTGCTTCTTCTGTTTCATTTGGCTCCTGCGTGGGGCAGGACTCCGCCTGCGGCCTGGACATGTTTATAATGCGCTCGCGTAGCACTTGCAGCAGTCCAATCACCTGTCCAAATATAGCATGTAGCTGTGGCGGCATATCGATCAGCATATTGGTCACAAAGTCATCCATAACTGCATCCACTTCCACATCGTTGCCATGACCAAGCTCGCCTACCAAATAGAGGAATGTTTGGAGACGCAGGATGAGCTCACGTGTGGGCTCCCGCTGAATGATTTCTTGACCCTGTACGTTCTTTAGATCCATTTCGGCCAGGGTGCGGCACTTCTCATAGAGCTTGTTGCGTGGTATGCCATTGTGCTGCAGTGCATCCTTCTCATAGTTATTCAGATGATTGTGCACGATGCGTAATGGCTCCAGAATATCAGCATTCAGACGATGTAGGGTTATCATATTGGCCGCATAGCGACGCTGCAGCTTCTCACGATACTGCGTTAGCTTGACCTCACGACGTGGTGGAGCAGGCTGGCCACTAAGCTCCAGCTCCTCGTTCATGACAGTCATATCCTGGACGGTCTTGTACTTGATCGCCAGTAAGTTTTGCAGCTGCAACAGTGAGTCCAGCAGTGAATTTGGCTCCCGATCCTCGATTGGCAAATCTGATGCGCAGTGCTGATTGTCCTCCGTTTCCTGCACAATGCTCGCCAGCGAGAGGCTCTTGCACTCCTGCAGCGCATGCAGCGAGCAATCCGGCATGCTGAGCACTGCCTGCTTGCCTGCAATATCGAACTTGACCAGATAGCTGCTGTCCTTTGGCTCATAGCCCATGATGCGTCCCTTGCAAAGTTTCAGGACCGGATCGCAAAGCAGGCTGATGACCTTGGCATCCACGTCCAGCGTCAGCGGTATATGCTTGGGCATTATTTCCAAGCGTTGACCATATTGCTCCATATCAATTTTGCGCTCCTGCAGCATTCGCACAATTCGACGACAGCGCTCCAGTTCAGTGCGTTCGCCGGCAATGAAGGCTGGAGAGTAGCGACGCGCCTTACCCATGTTACGGCGTATGATCTGCCAGGCGCGACGTGGCAGCTGACGTGTCTCCAGCTGCGGAAAGCGACTGTGCATGAAGCTGTTCATGTCATAGGCGCTGGCCAGTATAGCCTTATCGACATAGGACTCAATAAACTCGCACCAGATCCAACGTTGGCAATTTGGCTGCTTCAGATATTTGTGGAGCTTGGTTGTCACAAGCTCCTTATTGCTGGCATCCAGCACCTCCTCCTCCTGATTGTCCTTGCCACGTGTACGCTTGCTGAACTTGGGCAGCTTCACAAACAGCTCGTCATCTACCTTGTCTCCCGCTGTCTGCGAGCGGAGCAAACAGCGTGATTCATTCGTCTTGGACATTGTTGATACTCGGCGTAGACCAACTTTAGCTAGCTGAGGCGGTGTCTCTGCGGAATCGGAATTGGAATTGGCAGCTTTGCGGTTAGTATCTGAAAAATTATCTGTCATTTTGTGGCCTGTAAATTTGTCAGTTTCTTTTAGATGCTAGACAAAGATCAGAACTAACCCGTTTATTTTTACTATCCTGCCTGCGCTGAGGCTGTTGAAAAAGTTGTGACAACTGAAAATGATTCTGTCAATCCCCCCCTTTATTCACAATTTATAATATCAGAGTTGCTTATTTTAAGGGTTGCCCCCTTTCCAAGCACACCTGAAAACACTTGACTCTGAAAATTGGTTTTGAACTTTTGCTGGTCGAACTTTTAACAAGCAAAAAGAGATAGATTCTGATAAAACTTAATTATCATCCAATTGTCCCTATGACAGTTATAGGATATAGTCGCACGATATTGATCAAACTCGGTCAACATGTATAGAACATAACCACAATTAGAACACGTGGGTTTGGTGCTGATATCTGTATAAGCAAAAGAGTTTCTTCTACAAAAACTCAGTTTCCAACCGATTGCTCCTATGGCAGCTGAATGTGTGGAAAATAATAACATTTGTTGTATGTGGGTTTTGTGCAGATATCTGTATAAACAAAAAAGTTGTTCATGCACAAACAGAGTTTCGAACCGACTGTTACTATAACAGCTATACGAAACAATGTTTAATCTTTTTTAATAATTTCTATTACATGAAAATAAATAAATAAATGCAGCCTTAGAATTGTAAGATTTAAAGTACTTATGCTGTGACTAGCTTATAAGCTATGCTAAACTCGATTTGTTAACATCTATATGAATCTAAATGTAACAGAATTAAACATTTGCAGATTATTTTTTCTTCGGTTCTTGCTTGAAAAGACCGAACAACAACTTAAACTCATCATAGTCAACTCCATGCTCGCTATTCATTTTGGACTTCATCTTATCAAGCAATAAATCAGTTTTGATGCAATCTGAAGATAGAGTAGGATGAACCTCAAAGCTTATAATATGCCCAGTTTTATGGGCAATAGATACTTCCGTTAGCTTCAGAGTGCCATGTGTCAACAGCATCTGAAAGAATACAACATTTTAAATATAAACTAAATGAAATTAAAGCTTAACTTACATCAAAAAGCTTATTGTCAAGTCCTCGTTCCGCTTCATTCAGGCCATATCTTTCACAGATACTAATGCACGTATGCTTCAGAGAATGTATTCCAATGGTGTTCACTGTACCATTGCCAATGCTCAGCTTGTAGGCTAAGCGTACGACCAGACGCCAATGCACACGTTGCTTCTCGCTTGCCAACTGCCACACGTGGCATCTGCCAAAGTAGCTGTGCGAATTGAAGTTGACATCGAAGTGGGGCACTGGCAGTGCCACCCAGTAGCCCATTTTCATGCCCGACATGGACTTCGGCATATCCACATTTAGTGGTCTAGGATAAGTGGGAATTTCTAGCTTTATGCCCACAAGAAACTCGAATATGATGCATGCAGTGGGTTTTGTGTAAAGTTGCGTGGCGACGATAGTATGTTGGCTTATTGGATATGAGGTTGTATGGTAGCAGAGCGTGTAGGTTTGTTCGAGAAATTTAATCGTTGGCTGCACACCGAGCAGTGCATAGAGATCATTGCGTAAATGAGTCTGTAGATATATCGAGGGTATAATTGATTTACCCAACTTATCTTTCTTGCATTTCGAGTGCAAATAGGTATAGCCGTCCTTTTTCATTTCGGTGTAGAATGGAAATTTAAGATCCAACAGCAAGTAACAGTTAAAATCTTCTGGTATGTCCACAACATCGCCGCATACATAGGTTGCTGCAATATGCACAATAAAATAAATTTGCAATAACCATATGAACTGAAGAAGAACTGCATTCCTTACCTGTAGAAGGTAGATTGGTGAAACTGCCTGCAAACATCGACTTGCGTTCCTTGAGCGAATTATTAATGTAGTTGGTCAGAATGGTGGCATCCAATAGAAATGCCTCGTGCTGATTGGGAGGAACACTTAGTTGGCTAGCAACCATATCGAGCGCATTCTCAAAACTTAAATGCATTTTTAGTTTCTATTTTTTAAGAATCTTGCGATGTTCTTCAATAATTCTTAAGAACTAAGTATTTTTTATTCCCGTTAGTGTTTCTTCAATTTTTTTCTCAATGTGACGTACAGCTTTGACGTTTATGCCTGCCTTATAACAAATCTTTGGAACACATGGAATGGACCAATATATTTATATTTACCTGTGTAACGAAACAATTTTTTTATTCAGTTGAAATCGAAATTGGTATTGCAAACAGTTATCGTGAAAGGGAAATTAAAGAAATGCATGTGCAAAAAGTCATTGTGTGAATTAGGACCCTATTTTTTTTTATAATGATGCTATAGCAATCTAAATTGAGGTTTGTTTTATGCAAGTTGCAAGTATATTATTCCTGTAATTTCTTTGTGCTTTTCCTTTACAATTTATATAGTTTTTATTAGAATTTCTGAAAAGCTTAATGGCTTCACTTTTTGTGTACATTCTACTTAGTTATATATTCGCTTTCATATCGAATATACCACAAAATATACAAACAAATGTATTTCATGCAATTGAACATCACTTTGTTTTTCACATTTAACATTGTATAGACGAAGATATTATTATCTTAATTAAAATAGCTCCTACTTTTTGACAGTGCCAATTTTTTCCTTGCGCTTCTTCACATGTTTTTTCACCTTGACCTTTCGCTGTTCGGATTTGGCATCCTTGACGGCTTTTTTGCGCGCCTTTTTGCTCTCTGGCGACTCGTCGCGTGGACGTGCTGAGGTTTTGAATTTTGAAGTATCATCGTCGTCCTGCGCTTCGTCACTTTCGCTGCCACTTGTCTGCTGGTCGCTCTCTCCGCTTTTATGTGCCGCATCCAATATTTCAGGCTGTTTCTGGACGTCGAGTGCTGGCGTTAGACCTGTGATTTTAGCGTAAATAAGATTTTGCTGGACACCCTCCTTGGCTTTGGTCACATCGCGCTCAAAATGAGGCACCTGTTAAAGGAAAGAAAAACTTTTGGTTACGTTGCGGAAGCGTTAAAATTTGTTAAAAGTTTACCTCATCCAAACGTTTGGGAATGTAGGTGTTTTGCCAAACGGCTTCGTCAATCTTCTCTTGCGCTGTAATGGCATCAAAGTCACGATCCTTGATGCGTTCCGAAATACGCTCCAAGCACTCCTCCATATTCTGCTCGTTAATGGTTTGATCTGTTATAAAGTCAAAGAGCTCTTTGACGGTCATCGTCGCCACCGATTTCTTGCGAAAGAATTCGGAGATGTTAGTGCAATCCTTACGCAGAAAATCAAAGGCATGCGGATGATCATGCTCAACCGACTGACTGACATCGATAATGACCAGCTGACCATCCTGGAACAGTATATTGAACTCCGAAAGATCGGCGTGCACTAGCTTGCACTGGTTGTAGATGCGCCACATAATGACCACACAATCGCGATACAATTCGCGTGCCTTCGAAGTGCTCAGCTCCACATCCTTCAGCTTGGGCGATGGCCAGCCGTCTACGCCGCAGAAACGCATGACCAGCACATGGGAACGCAGCAGTATAGGCTCTGGAACAGGCACGCCAGCATTGCGCATGCGCAGATAGTTGCGCATCTCCTTTTCGGCCCAGGTGCGCACCATTTTGCGGGGATTATGCTTGCAATAGCCGTGACGAAAGCGAAACTCGCCTGAAACGTACTTGTCTCGATCCTTAAACACCAGAATGGATGTCTTATAGATTTTGATGGCAAACTCCTCGCCATCATTTTTGGATACTGCGTGGTAGACATTAGCCTCCTTGCCCGTGGATATGCAGCCGTTGATCTCTTGAATTAAACCACGATTCAGCAGTTTGAAGAGTATCATGCGCGTGCGTGGATCCATCACCTGCTCCGCCGTGGCACGATCCTGCTTGTCGCGAACGCGTATACGATCGGTCTTCTGGCGCTTATCAAAGTTCACCAAGCGATTGGCCGCCTGTGCGCTCATATTAGCATTCGGATCATATTTCTCTACATTAATGCGTGCGGAGTATTTACGCAGCAGCTTATCATTTGGCTGATAGCTGCTCACGCGCTGCGTGTTGTTAGCTGCTCCTCCGCCGACGCCTGCGCCAGCACTGTTGCCACCTGCTGCTGTCAGCTGTGGTTGCGCATTGTGCTTGTTAAAACCAGCGTAGGTCTCCTCGTACGCATCGTAGTCATCGTAATTATCATAATCATCTTCATATTCATCTGCATAGTTTGTGTCGGGTTCCTCTTCCGGTTCATCAATAACTGGCTGGCAAAGATCATCGCTGGCTTCCTTTTCATTTAGTTTAATGTTCTCAAACATTTTGTGCTTTACTGTTAGTGTTTTAAAGTCTTCCACCCACTCTGACTATAAAGAATATTGTTTTAGTTCGATTTATTGGCAAAAGTTGAATGAAACTCACGTTTTTTAGGGCTTCCTCATCCTCCTCCGCATCGCTATATTGGTGCTGGTCGGTCATCTTATGAAATACAGTTGCTTTAAATTTAATGAATCAACCAATATGCAATAACAGGTATTAATGAATATTGCAATGCGTCTTTTGTTTATATATATTTTGCGTGCAGCTTTCCAAGCTCCAGTTCTATTTAATAATAATTGTGAAATGCACAAAAAGCACGCACGTGTAATACATAAACAGCTGTTGCATTTGCCATTCACACGACACGTTAACATTGTTTTGGTATTTTTGAGCGGAACTTATCGGCAGTGAAAGCTATCGATTATTGAAAAATACCAATTTAGCTTGTTATCGGTCACATTGCAGAGACATCAACAAATAATAAAAAGCAATAATAAACGAATGAATTCAGTTTTGATTTGATTAAGGATAATAAGTAATAATAATAAGGAATAATAACAACAATAGATGCCTATTAAGCAATGTTTGTGCTGGCGGAACTTAAAGATAATGTCCGCATTGCGCCGGACCAATTTAACTTGAAGCTGGTCGATGCGGTGCGCGATGAAATTGACCGGAAACTGGCCAACAAGGTACGTACCTATAAATCTTTGCAGAAATGAATGAAATGATTGAGTTTTCGATTTCGCTTCCGCAGGTGCTGCTGCACGTTGGCCTGTGCATAGCGCTTAAAGAGATTGTCTCGCTAAAAGACTCCATTATACTACCCGGCGATGGCGCCTCGCACACAGAGGTGCTCTTCCGTTATGTGGTCTTCCGGCCCATGGTTGGCACTGTAATGACCGGCAAGATACGCAACTGCAGTCGGGAAGGAGTGCATGTAACATTGGGCTTCTTTGATGACATACTCATACCACATGCGGCGCTGCAGCATCCCTCACGTTTCGATGAGGCGGAGCAGGCCTGGGTCTGGGAGTATCCCTTGGAGGACGGTGCCAAACATGATCTTTTTATGGACGTGGGCGAGCCCATTAAGTTTCGCGTATCACGCGAAATCTTCGAGGAGACATCGCCCATTGGACCACCAAAGGCAGAGGGTCAAGCGTCACAGAATGCCAGTACTTCAGCAGCGGCTGCAGCCGCCACAGCTGCCGCGCAGGAAGTAAAGGCACCCTATAAAATTATTGTAAGCATAGGCTGAAAATGTTTTAGATCATTTTAAATCCAGTACGCTGTATTTTCAGGGCGCTATTAACGAGTCTGGACTCGGCGTGCTTTCTTGGTGGGACCAGCAGGGCAAGGATGATGACCAAGAGGCTGAGGATGGAGAGGATAATACAGAATATGAAAATGACGAGGATGGCGAGGGCGCCTGTGAGGAATGATATGTTGTCGGGAAATGTCCATAGCCTGTAAATACTTACTAAGTTCATAACGAAATACTGTTGAATAGTATATGTAGAATAAGAATTCAATTGAAGAATCTAAATGTTCAAGTTAATGTAATAAAAACAATTTGAAAATCAAAATGGTATATTATTTTGATATCACAGACAGCAGAGATTTCGATTGGCAACATTTTGTTTTTTCAAAAATGCTGCCAACAATTTTTGAATGGAAAAATTTTCAAACAAAAAACAGGACTTAAAATCATAAAATCGCCCATAACTCAGCCATTTGAAGGACGATTTGAATGTCCTTGTCATGCCACGTTTGAAAATGTGTTCCAAAGGACGATCGTCCTTTAAACAACCAAGTTATTAGGACTTTTTGATATACGGAAAACTAGCCATATCTCGGCCGTATCCTTGCATATCCTTATGAATCCTGTTTCAAACGACTCGTTTCATTTAGGACTATTAACTGGCCAAAGGCCATCAAAATCTTCCTTGTCGATTCAGAGATACAAATGATTTTGTGTTTTAGACCTTTTCCTTTCGCCTTCAGGCTGAAATTTTCTAAGTCCAAAATTGCCCCCGAAAGTATGCAAAAATATTTCAATAATTGCACATTGCTTGAGAAGCAAACTCTTGTCGTAACTATAACTCGGCCAAATCTTTAAGGATTTTGAAAGGACATGCGTTATTATAATCACAGACAGTCAAACTATCGATTGGCATTCAAGGATTTCCAGGATTTTCTAACAAATGTTGCCAAAATTTTCATCAAGGGGGTTGCTAGGAAAAAAGGAACTAAAATCACAAAATGGCCTGTAACTCGGCCATTTGAAGGACGATTTGAATGTCCTTTGGCCAAAAGATAGTCCTTATTCATCCGCGTCAGTAAATGTATTTCAAAGGACGATCGTCCTTTAAACAACCAAGTTATAAGGACTTTTTGATATACGGAAAACTAGCCATATCTCGGCCGTATCCTTGCATATCCTTATGAATCCTGTTTCAAACGACTCGTTTCATTTAGGACTATTAACTGGCCAAAGGCCATCAAAATCGTCCTTGTCGATTCAGAGATACAAAGGATTTTGTGTTTTAGACCCTTTTCCTTTCGCCTTGAGGCTGAAATTTTCTAAGTCCAAAATTGCCCCCGAAAGTATGCAAAAATATTTCAATAATTGCACATTGCTTGAGAAGCAAACTCTTGTCGTAACTATAACTCGGCCAAATCTTTAAGGATTTTGAAAGGACATGCGTTATTATAATCACAGACAGTCAAACTATCGATTGGCATTCAAGGATTTCCAGGATTTTCTAACAAATGTTGCCAAAATTTTCATCAAGGGGGTTGCTAGGAAAAAAGGAACTAAAATCACAAAATGGCCTGTAACTCGGCCATTTGAAGGACGATTTGAATGTCCTTTGGCCAAAAGATAGTCCTTATTCATCCGCGTCAGTAAATGTATTTCAAAGGACGATCGTCCTTTAAACAACCAAGTTATAAGGACTTTTTGATATACGGAAAACTAGCCATATCTCGGCCGTATCCTTGCATATCCTTATGAATCCTGTTTCAAACGACTCGTTTCATTTAGGACTATTAACTGGTCAAAGGCCATCAAAATCGTCCTTGTCGATTCAGAGATACAAAGGATTTTGTGTTTTAGACCCTTTTCCTTTCGCCTTGAGGCTGAAATTTTCTAAGTCCAAATTGCCCCCTAAAGTATGCAAAAATATTTCAATAATTGCACATTGCTTGAGAAGCAAACTCTTGTCGTAACTATAACTCGGCCAAATCTTTAAGGATTTTGAAAGGACATGCGTTATTATAATCACAGACAGTCAAACTATCGATTGGCATTCAAGGATTTCCAGGATTTTCTAACAAATGTTGCCAAAATTTTCATCAAGGGGGTTGCTAGGAAAAAAGGAACTAAAATCACAAAATGGCCTGTAACTCGGCCATTTGAAGGACGATTTGAATGTCCTTTGGCCAAAAGATAGTCCTTATTCATCCGCGTCAGTAAATGTATTTCAAAGGACGATCGTCCTTTAAACAACCAAGTTATAAGGACTTTTTGATATACGGAAAACTAGCCATATCTCGGCCGTATCCTTGCATATCCTTATGAATCCTGTTTCAAACGACTCGTTTCATTTAGGACTATTAACTGGCCAAAGGCCATCAAAATCGTCCTTGTCGATTCAGAGATACAAAGGATTTTGTGTTTTAGACCCTTTTCCTTTCGCCTTGAGGCTGAAATTTTCTAAGTCCAAATTGCCCCCTAAAGTATGCAAAAATATTTCAATAATTGCACATTGCTTGAGAAGCAAACTCTTGTCGTAACTATAACTCGGCCAAATCTTTAAGGATTTTGAAAGGACATGCGTTATTATAATCACAGACAGTCAAACTATCGATTGGCATTCAAGGATTTCCAGGATTTTCTAACAAATGTTGCCAAAATTTTCATCAAGGGGGTTGCTAGGAAAAAAGGAACTAAAATCGCAAAATGGCCTGTAACTCGGCCATTTGAAGGACGATTTGAATGTCCTTTGGCCAAAAGATAGTCCTTATTCATCCGCGTCAGTAAATGTATTTCAAAGGACGATCGTCCTTTAAACAACCAAGTTATAAGGACTTTTTGATATACGGAAAACTAGCCATATCTCGGCCGTATCCTTGCATATCCTTATGAATCCTGTTTCAAACGACTCGTTTCATTTAGGACTATTAACTGGCCAAAGGCCATCAAAATCGTCCTTGTCGATTCAGAGATACAAAGGATTTTGTGTTTTAGACCCTTTTCCTTTCGCCTTGAGGCTGAAATTTTCTAAGTCCAAATTGCCCCCTAAAGTATGCAAAAATATTTCAATAATTGCACATTGCTTGAGAAGCAAACTCTTGTCGTAACTATAACTCGGCCAAATCTTTAAGGATTTTGAAAGGACATGCGTTATTATAATCACAGACAGTCAAACTATCGATTGGCATTCAAGGATTTCCAGGATTTTCTAACAAATGTTGCCAAAATTTTCATCAAGGGGGTTGCTAGGAAAAAAGGAACTAAAATCACAAAATGGCCTGTAACTCGGCCATTTGAAGGACGATTTGAATGTCCTTTGGCCAAAAGATAGTCCTTATTCATCCGCGTCAGTAAATGTATTTCAAAGGACGATCGTCCTTTAAACAACCAAGTTATAAGGACTTTTTGATATACGGAAAACTAGCCATATCTCGGCCGTATCCTTGCATATCCTTATGAATCCTGTTTCAAACGACTCGTTTCATTTAGGACTATTAACTGGCCAAAGGCCATCAAAATCGTCCTTGTCGATTCAGAGATACAAAGGATTTTGTGTTTTAGACCCTTTTCCTTTCGCCTTGAGGCTGAAATTTTCTAAGTCCAAATTGCCCCCTAAAGTATGCAAAAATATTTCAATAATTGCACATTGCTTGAGAAGCAAACTCTTGTCGTAACTATAACTCGGCCAAATCTTTAAGGATTTTGAAAGGACATGCGTTATTATAATCACAGACAGTCAAACTATCGATTGGCATTCAAGGATTTCCAGGATTTTCTAACAAATGTTGCCAACATTTTCATCAAGGGGGTTGCTCAGAAAACGGGACCTTAAATCACAAAATGGCCTGTAACTCGGCCATTTGAAGGACGATTTGAATGTCCTTTGGCCAAAAGATAGTCCTTATTCATCCGCGTCAGTAAATGTATTTCAAAGGACGATCGTCCTTTAAACAACCAAGTTATAAGGACTTTTTGATATACGGAAAACTAGCCATATCTCGGCCGTATCCTTGCATATCCTTATGAATCCTGTTTCAAACGACTCGTTTCATTTAGGACTATCAACTGGCCAAAGGCCATCAAAATCGTCCTTGTCGATTCAGAGATACAAAGGATTTTGTGTTTTAGACCCTTTTCCTTTCGCCCTCAGGCTGAAATTTTCTAAGTCCAAAATTGCCCCCGAAAGTATGCAACAATATTTCAATAATTGCACATTGCTTTTTTTTTTTTTTTTTTTTTATTAAAGTGTTTATATATTTTATAGATTGCTGTTACTATTATTAGTAACTTATTCTATATGACTATCAACTGGCCAAGGACATTCGAATCGTCCTTACAGTTTCAGAGATACGAAGGATTTTGTGTTTTAGTCGCGATTCCTTTAACAGGTGCCCCTAAAAGTATGCCGCAATTTTTGAGTTTTGCGGAAAAGTAAAAAGCCGTTGAATTTAAATTGAAATACATGGTGCAGCTAAAAGTATGCTGTACTTTTCCAAGATGTTCGGGAAATAAGTAAAAAGCCGTTGAATTTGAATTTGCTCATTTTTTTTTAATTTTGCTTTGTTTACAACATATAATATATATATGTATATTATTTTAATTAACATAGCTAACATGCATGCATATATATATTTCGAGTGCAGTTTTAAATTCGTTACAACTTAAATATTATTCTGGCAGCAATTGTTGTTTGTTTGTTTTTGCGAGCGTACAAGGGATGAGTTTAGCTCTTCGCTGTAGCTGCCAGGGAACCAGACGGCGGCGCCGGTGCGTATGCGCTCATCCTGGTAACAACCTGTTCATAAAAAGGATTAGAAAGTCAAATATATATATTGAGTATGATGAACCGTGAAATATACGCACCATCTGTCAGCTTGCGTGAGACTATGACTACACTATCCAGGTCAAGCTCATATCCGGCTCACTGCCAGGACACGGACAGCTTCTTGCCCGGTGTTTCCGTTAGCTATCCAGCAAAGTCATCAGGATGAGATTGTTAATTATTGGATCCTAAATGTCATTAGTTGGTAGCTGAGACAGTGAGGGTCAGCATGCTCCTGAAGCAACAGTCAAACACAAAATGTAAATAGAATAAATTCACCTTGTTCAAACGATCTATGACGTCTATTTGCTTTTCCTGAAACGTTATAAATAATAAGCTCCAAAAATTAATAGAACATATTCAAGACGCTCTAAATTGTGAAAATTGAACACCCACACACACATACACACATTATTATTTTGTGTGCTTGCAAACGAAATTATCGCTTTAATCTATTTACTTACTTTGATTTAAACTTGTAATGGATATTCTACCCGAGGAGGGCACGGTTAAGAATGATAAAGAGCTCATCAAGCAAGTTGAAGAGACCCAGAAGCCGCCTCGTCGCAAGCACAATCATGACAAAGCGGATGTTCATGTTGTTGTCGGTACAAATGTCGTTAGGCCAAAGCTAGCCAAACCCGAGGGCAAGAAATTGCGCAAAAAGCTGCTCGAATTTGAGCAGGAAAACCAAACGCTTGCCAAAGCCATAAATGACAAAAATCAAGAGATTTGTGCACTCAAGCGTTCCGTGGACTCGCTAAATGAAGTTCTTAACTCGGTGCCAATTGACGAGCTGCGCTGCAATTCATCCATAGCTGGCTCCAAGATACTGGAGCTAAGCAAAAAGAATCGCCAGATGCGTGCTGAGATCGAGCAGTTTAAGCATCGTGTCAACAAGAAGGATTTGCAGATCGACAAGCTAGAAAGGGAAATAAAGGGCAACGAGGAAAGGTTACAGATAAATGGTGAGCTCGTCAAAAAGAGCAATGCGTCCGATGAGCTGCAGGCCAAGATCACCAGCATGCAGCAGAAGCTGTTCGAGCAGCGCAACAAGAATACGGAATTGCAAAATCAGCTGAAACTGGCACAAAAGTGTTTACAGCACGAGATCGGCGAGAGCGTTAATATCAACCTATTGGCAAACAACTTGAACCAGGCCAACTGGCGTGGACGCGCCCAACAGATTCTTACACTAACACAGAAGCTAAACGAGCTCCGCGCACGCCTGGACAGCCACGAGAACGGTATGGCCGATCGTTCAGATTATATGCCCATTGCTTTGGGCTCCGATTTGGACTTGCACAGCACACACAGCGGTAAAATGACACCACGACACAGCAGCATCAGACTGCAGCATTCTCCAGGCAGAGGCAGTACGTCAGGCAGCCTGGGTGGCGGAGATGCTGGCGGTGCCACCTTTGATCGCTTTACGCCGGGCGTGCGCAAAAGCGAAATCTTGCATAGGGCTAAGGTGGAGACACTGGAGAAAGAGATTGCGGCATTGCAGGCGCAGTTGGAGGAGCAGCGGAACCGCACCCTAGCGCTTAAGGTGCGCAACAAGACCCTCAATGATGAGATGCTTAAATACAAGATGCGCTCCACCGAACTGGAGGAACAGTCCGACTTTAGCGGCATGAACGTCAACTCTATGAATGACAAACTGAATCGTCAGCGTACTCAATACGAGAGTCGTTTGGATGACATGCGCAGCGATGTCATTCGCATCAGCGAGGAGCGTGACATTGCCAAGCGGCAAATGGATGAGCTTAGCGGCATGAATCTGGAGCTGGAAACAGAGCTTAAACAGAAGGATACTGACATTCACAGTCTGCAGGACATGATCAAGAAGTTGGAAACTGACTTACGTGCAGTCACGGGTGGTTTCCTGTTCTCCTGTCGCGAGTTTCGCAAGGTGCGTTAAATCAATTAAAGCTGCTCTTTCTATGCCTCCAATTCTCAATTACAGGAAGAATTCGTGGGCATTTTGGATGCTCTAGAGGTGGAGAAGAATCAAATGATGCTTTTAAACAAAACCATGGATGAGCGCCTGGAAGCCGAGCGTGTCAAGAATGATGCAGCCGCAGATCTATTAGCCAAACAGAAGACGCGCATCGCTCGCATGGAAGCCAAGATACGTGAACTTGAGAAGGATTTGGATGTGCAGAACGACAAGAAAAAGCGCAGCCAACGCATTACCGAGTACGCCAATTCCGTGGGTCGCAATCCGCTGACTGGCTCTATAAGTTCTTTCAACTTTGATAATCAGTCACAATACCAATCGCTTACCTCACTGAACTCCAATATCGCAGGCGAGCCCAAGATCGAGGATATGAAGAATCAGTAAGTTGTCCAAGCAGCAATAAATCCTTAATCACGCCTAAACATCACACAGATTGGAGTTGGCTAACGAAAAGATCACCATGCTGGCTGAGAAGCTGGATTACATCACGGCCGAGAAGCGCGCAGATCTAAAGTTCTTTGAAGAAACTATGTTCAACTCCAAGAATATTATACTGGACACCATACTCGGTACTCGCGATGCTTCTCTAGCAGATCAGAAATTGGATGTACTGCCCGAGTTGCCCACAAGTGACAGTGTATAAGTACAACAACAAATATTTGCAAGTTTTGTTACTTAGTTTTAATATATATTTTTATGTATCGGTACGAATCCAGAGATTGTCCGACTAAGAAGGCATTAAATTTAAGCAAACAAAACATATACATAAAAATAAAAACAGCCTATATGCAGCTTTTAACCCTTTTGTTGTTTACAGTGTAAACAATGATTGAATACAATAGAAACGTTTTTTTTTTTTGTAATTTTATATTTTATTTGTAACACATTGAAAACGAAGCCTTTGGCGCTGCTTCACTCATTTTATAGTTATTGTTTTTGTATTTAATTGTTTAATATTTAGGCATATATAATTTTGCATAATACAAGTTGCAAGTGGCTTGTTTATGTTAATGTTTTGAATATTCATAATATTTAGTTAAGTTATTTATTGCAAACTTGCATGTATATGCGTGTGTGTGTGTATGGTGTATGTGTGTGAGTGTAATACCATATATTGGCTATAAACTATGCATATTATGTGTAAGTTATTAATACAAATTACAACGTTTCATCAGCTACAACATCAGCTTGATAAACCACCCATCACATTTAGTATTATAATTATTATGATGTATTTGTATATAGTTACTATAAAGAACATATTGTGTATCAATCAGATATTGTTTTAGGCTTGCTTGAAATTCGTTTCGTTTTGTTAGTCATAGCATTATGCATATATATATAATGTATATATGCATTATTATGTATATCTCTATATTGTTATTCCCATAAGTCTAATAAATGGTTTTTATCTAAAAACACGTTTAGCAAATTAAAGGCACTTCAAGGATTTTGTGAAACGAAACAATTTCATCAACACTAGAATTATATAGAAACGAAAACAATTATGTACCCTACATATACATATATATTTTATGCTCTAAACATCAACTGAACAAAACACAAAAAAAAAAAAAACTGTATAGTTTATGCAACAAGAACAACAAGTTGTCTTTTACAGTGTACAATTAACAGTTAATATAGTTTATAGATAAATTGACAAAATTGTAGGGATGCATTAAACCTGGACAACTTTACAAAAAAAAGCACAAGTTTAGTTTAGGCTAGCTGGCTATATGTATATATAACTGCCGATCTGAATATTTTAACTAACTATGCTGCATTTTCACTGTATCCTGTAAAGTATTTTGTTAAGTTTGTTTTGTTTTTCTTTTTTTTTAATATATTTCTTACAAATACTAGACTCTAATTTAATTAGAAGCTATTGCTGCTGGTTCCGTACGAAATCGAAGCGCATCGAATCGATATATATATATATATTTGTTTAGAAAACTTTAGCTAGGCATGTACCATATGTGGAACCCGATTAAATAGCTGGCATATAAATTGATTAGTTGTATAATTGTATGTATTGTATATAGATATATATATATATATATATCATCAATAAATATTTCTAAATTTACGGACTGCCCCATGCGTATATTGTAGATAAATGCAAATTTTGGCTGGGTTAGCTTGGTCGCTTATTGGAAACGGTTTTTTCATTTAGGTTTTGTAAAATTACAAAAATTTGCTTATTATTGATTGGTTGGTTTTTGTTGTTGTTGTTGTTGTTGTTGTGGCTCGTTTATTTTTATGTTTATTCTTCTAAATGGTTTATTGTTTCATGCTTCGATTTCACATTATTGTATGCTATAAATTTTACAATTATTTTCTTCACTGTTTTTTCTCACTTTACATTTTCGCCTGTTGACTATATATACTCTTTATATATATATATATATAAATGTGGGTGCATGTATTTCATCGCCGTCGAAATACATGGTTGAAATAATAGTAAATATCCTGTTCCGCCTGCTGATTAGGTGGTTTGCGTGTCGGCTGCAGCTGATGCTGCTGATGTTTGGGATCCATTTGCGGATGAAAGTTATTATAATGATGATAGCCATGCATATCGTACGGATTATGATTATATCTCGGATGCATGCCACCCATATTGGGAACGATGCCACCACTGCCACCACCACCACCACCGCCGCCGCCAGCCATTGGATTGACCCCCCCACGCATTACATTTGTGTGCATATTGCGATCCGCCAGAAAGACATTAATAAAGAAGATGAGCACGAGGAGTATGTACAGCAGGCAGACCAGTATGACCACAAACTGCTGGCGGCAACAGCAGTAGTAGCACATTCCCTATTATATAACCGCCTGCTCCACATAGTTGGCGGGCAGCATGCCGGTCTTGCCGGTGCGCTCCACGCGGCCGGTCATCCAGCCGGAGTCAATTGATTCCACCTCAAAGATGACATCGCCCTCACGAAAGCTAACCTCATCCACGTCCTGCGCCTCGTAGTCATAAATGGCGCGATAGACGCGCTGCAAAACAAAGAATGCAAATTTTAATTTAAATTCTTTTGAACAGCATAGATTAAATATATACTTACCAGGGTGCCCTGGCGTGTCTGTTTATCCTGATGACCATCATAGCCAGGCTGCTGCTGCTGCTGCTGACGCACCTGCTGTTCCTGTTGCTGCATCATTTGCACCTGCTGATAATATTGCTGCTGCTTCTGCGCCTGAACCTGAGCATGCGCCTGCTCAGCATTGGTCATGGAGCCATAAATGCCATTAGCAGGATCAATATCCGTGACGGAGCCAATGCGCTTGGGATAAACGCTGTTACCTATTAGTTTAAAAGCAGAGAGGTGTTGTTAGGCTTAGGCTGATTGGGGCTACAACAAGTCTGGTGGGTATAAAAGGTTGGACAAGGACAAGATGACGTTGATGCACATCAAGCATAGTCGAGCTGAACGCTACCGAACTACCGAGCTTAGCCTCTCTAAATCCTTTCTACCAACTACACTTACCCGCAACTCCGGAGCCACGCTGATCTGAGCTATAGACGAGCGTTGTGCTGGAGCGTCCGGCGCTTGGCATGGCACGTGGTCCATCTGTAAGCGGATCATAGTCGGCAATTTTGCCAATGTTGTTGCTGCCCTGCTGTTGTGCGTTGACAACAACGGGCAAATGGCCGTTGCTTGCTTGCAGCTTGGCGCCCAAAGCGTTCTCCGATGGCGTCACAGCGCTGTAATTGGATGCCACATAAAGCTGCTGTAGATTAGCGCTGCTTTGTTGCGGCTGTTGTTGCTGCTGCTGTTGTTGCAATTGATGTTTGCTCGCATTGTTGCTGTTGTGCAGGCTGGGCTGGGCGCGCGCCTGCTGTGGATAGCTGAGGCTGGCCGGATGCGGATGTGCCTGGCCGCCATTATTGTTGTTGCTGTGAATGCTGCCATTGCTTGCATTGTTGTTCAATAGGGTGCTGTGCGAATGTTGTTGTTGCGGTGCCTGTTGCAGTTGCTGTTGTTGCTGCAGCTGCTGCTGTTGTTGTTGCTGTTGTTGCTGCTGTTGTAGCTGCTGTTGTTGCTGAACCTGCTGCTGTTTTTGTTGCTGCTGCTGCTGCAATTGCTGTTGCTGTTGCAGCGCTGCTGTTGAGTTCTGACTATGATCAAACTGATCCACAGCATTGCCGCTGGGATGATGCGAATTGTGTAAAATGGCCGAACGCAGCTGATTGTAGTTGTTAACCGCCTGCGGCTGTTGTTGCTGCTGTTGCTGTTGTTGTGAGGGCTGCTGTTGCTGCTGCGATGTTGCTGTGGGATACAGATGTGAGGCTTGTTTAATGGCATGTTGCTGCTGTTGCTGCTGCAGCAGCTGTTGCTGGCGCAGCGCCTGCGGCTGTTGATAGTGTGCGTAAGGATCATGCAGCAACTGTTGCTGCTGCTGCTGTTGTTCTTGCTGCCTGTGACTGCTGCTATGTTGCAGTGGCTGTTGCTGCTGTTGTTGTTGTGGTTGTTGTTGTGGCTGTTGTTGTTGTTGGTGGTGTTGGTGTTGATATGTCGGCGTTATAGCCGCTGTATTGTATTGCTGGTGTTGTATTGGTGGCGGTGGCAGCGTCTGTTGCTGCTGCTGCTGTTGCACATAGTGTTGGTGTTGGGGTTGTTGTTGGTGTTGTTGCTGCTGCGGTTGCTGGTACTGCTGTGTATGATGTTGCTGCAGTGCTGCTGGCGGTATAGGCGAGGCTGTGGGTGCATATTGCGAGAATTGTTCAGCTGCCAATTGCTCAGAGAAATATTCCGATTCGTCTATTTTGTTGTTATTTTTAATTTTATTTCAAACCATTTTGAGAATTTGTTACGAACATGCGAAGAGTTGTTGTTGTTTTTTTGCATTTCCCAGTTAGTGTTGTTGTTGTGTGTTATAATATATATATATGTTGTTGAGTGTTGTGTAACGTTAGTTTAACGGTAGTTCAGAAAGCACACAAATTATGAGCGTTGTTGTTGTGGTGGTTGTTGTTGTTGTAGTTTGATGAATGAGCAACACAAATGATAAATAAAATCCGTAAAAAGAAACAATAAAAAAAAAATAAAACACATGAAATAATCAATATTAATGACAATGTGCGAACAGATGTGAGTTGAGCATGTGTGAGAGCAGGATGGAGCAACATATGGCACTGCACAGTGGTGCAGAGTTTATTTGTTTAGTAGTGGAACAGCACAGCAAAGATAGCTCAGATATAAGTTAATTTATAAGCGAGCGTTTGTTACTTATTATACAATTTATATATAAATATGTACAGTGGTGCATAGTTCATTTGCTTAGCATGTATAATGTTAGCAGTGTTGGTAAATGCATGAGGTTTTGTACACAGTTTTGAAATATATATAGATAGTTTTGATTATAGAAGTATACATATAAAAAAGACAACGTAGTCATATTTAAAATATGTTATGATTATCAAAATTATTATATTTTGTTTATTTAGTTCAAGATTTCGAGAAATATAGTTACTTTTTTGTTATTTGAAGAACAGTACTTATAAAAACAATCGAAAGTAACATCGATAATTTTGCAGAACTTTCACAATTTCACAAATTAACTTGTTGACTTTTCAACCCAAAACAAATGAGCTATGCACCACGGTGCCACACGTAATGTGCTTTAATAAGCCATATAAATGAACATTTAATCAATTTAGTCACATTTAATGCATGTGAATGACAACAATTGGGCTAATAATAGTATTTAAACAAATTAATTTACGAAATACAAAAACAAATTAACTCGAATAACAAACTATTCAAGCCAACAGAGAGCAAAAGCCACAATTGTTAAAACTTGGCAGCACACACAAATTACGAGTTACAGATGGGCACGTTGAGATAGTATAATGTAGATAGAGGGTTAGTGAGAGATAGACAGAAAGGGAGGGCATGGGGGGGTTAGGATAGTTTTTTGGAAAATTGGCTACTCACTGCTGCTGTCGGAGACCTCGGCGGAGCCGCGTTGCCTTTCCATGGCGGCCTTCTTCTCCAGATCGCCGTGATATGCCACATTCGATATGTGCTTCGTGTTTTGTCTGATTCGCAGCGTTTCCGGGTCGTCTGCCACCTGTCGACACACACAGATAAAGAACATGCACACACACACACACACACGTACAATGTTAATTATTATGATGATGATTAGGATAGCAAAAAGTATATTCAACAACTGACCTGTGTAAATTTGCCTTTGGCCTTCTCAAAGTCTGCATGGTATTTCACATTCGATTGCAGTTTTGTATTCTCTGCAATGCGTCGCTGTTCGGGCGTATCTGCAATTGCTGTCGCCTTGGCCTTGGGAATGTGTCTGCAAATGGAAGAAAATTGAAGAATTTTTAAGAACTGCATAAAAGAAAAGTCTGCATAAAGTTCAAATTGCCGCTGGTTATATTTCGGACTGTGGAAAATGTGCAGTGCTGCATAGCGGAAACAGTTTGTAAAAATCTGACTTTATTATAACTGTTGTTGTTGTTGCAGATGTTGCAGTTGTTGTTGTTGTGGGTGCAACTTACAAGCAAAGTGCCCCACGGGGCCAGCATATCATTTGGCAAGCAGCACTTTGAACGCATGACTCGCTTCGCATTTCATTTCGTGTGAAAATAACCTCTGACCCCGCATCTGGCATCTTTTATCAATTAAAACAGCATTTTGTGTAGTTTTTTTTTTTTTGATACGGGCTGCATTTCTAACTTCTACTCCGCCCAATTTACACCCACAGGCAACTAACGGTTCTTGCAACTTGCTGCGAGTGCATTATGCGGTTAAAGCGCAACTAAATACTTCTTTTTAGCCAACAAGAACAACAACAGCACAAGCAAAAGTTTTTGCGGCTTAAAGTCAGCTTTTAGCAAAAGTTCTAAAGAGAATTAGCATTAAGATAAACGTTGCTATGAAAAACTCTGCGGTCGAAAATAGTATCTGGATTATAATTATAGCCGCAACTGGCAAGCTTAAGTCTTTAACTTTAAGTGAAATCGGTTTAGTTTCGACATAGTTATGGTAATTATAAATCTGACATTTTAACATTCTTTAAGCTCGCATCATTTAATTAACCTCAAATCGAATTTTGTTTGTTTGTTTTTGTCCTATTATCAGTAATTGTTATAAATGAGATTCATTTGCTTTTATCAAAAACGTAATGAATGTGATAAATAGTGTAACGGAAACATGCTGAACAATAATACCAAGAAAATAATGCCCTGCTTATATGATTAATGCTCCCCATGGACTAATACATCAATATAATTATGGCGAAAAAAAAGTAGAGGAAACCAAAACAAACAACGCTGTTTTCCCGATTTCCCCATCTGTACACAAGCTCAATATGTAATCATAAAGTACACACGATATATATTTTTATTATCATAGTGTGTGTGTGTGTGTGTGTGTGTGTGTGTGTGTGTTGTTTATGCTGTCGAGTACTTTAACCTATCAGTTGGCTAATCGATCGATTGATTGCAAACTCGCGATGCGAGCAGCTGATAACCACAGCAACAGCAATAGCAGAAACAACAACTGGCCAAAAGGTTGATAAACCCATTGCTGACCAATTCTGCAGTTACGTCTCATTTTGACACCCCCTTCCTCTCTTACTCTTACTCTTACTCCCCCTACCCCCTTTAACATTGTAATTGTAAATGCACGCAACTAAATTGGCTTATAGAATATTTATGCACAGCTGCTGTCGCCAAACATTGTTTTATAGAAACATATATAAAACAGGGCTTGCAATTGGGTTTCAAGAATGCATTACACTTTCCCAACAACAATTGCAATTGTTTAGTTTAATAAATATATATACATAAATGTATATATCTGTGCACAGATTGCATTTGAATGCAGCAGCAACTGTTAATTTAGTTTTGGGTGGCAATAGGTGAACATTTGCTGCGCACCCCCTCAATTGCAACTTGTGGTCAGCATAAGTAGAAGGTGTAGCAGCAGCAGGGGGTGGAGCAGTGGGAGGAGGAGTAGCAGTGGCACAAGGCCGTTTAATGACCAATGACCGGGCCGTTCATGCATGTAGGTCTGTTGTACAAAGCAATGCATATTGTTGCTGCGCTTGTTAATGCGATGTTGCTGTTGTTGCTGTAAGCTTTGCTTTATCGCCGTGTGGACACAACGGCAACAAAGGCAAAGCACATTGCCTTATGTTGCTGCTGGCACACATTGCGGCTGCAGTTGTTGCTGTTGTTGTTGCTTGCTGTTGGCTGGCAATGATGACATAACAATGCTTAAGCGCCAGAGGCGGCATTGGCCAGAGCAACAACAGCAGCAACAGCAGCGGATGTCTCGGCACGTTCCCAATAGATCAACAGCAGCAGCAGCAACAACAGCAGCAGCAGCAACAACACGCACGCCAGCAACAGCTGCTGTGCGTGACATGCGGCTATTGTTGTTGCTGCTCTTGCTCTTATGCTGCTTTACTTTTTATTATCAAAGAATTTTAATTTATCTGTAAACAATATGCAACAACAACAACAACAACAACTGCTGCAACGGGCGTAAAGAGCACAAACAAACAAAAAAGTGTTGTGCTTTGTCTTCGAATATCCTATAAACAAGGCGTTTGTTTACTTAGAAGGCATGCCTATGTAATCTGAAACTTTTGTTAACTGTTTGAAATATATACCTAAACAAATAAATCAATTAAGTTCCATAAATATATCAAGTTATGTCAACACCTTTCTAGATAAACAAACAATTCAGTAGAACTAAACTGAACTTATTGGTTATTATATTGCTATAAATAGCGATCTAAATATCAGTTTAAGTGCTCAATCCTCGCTATTTTAACTGAACAGTCACTTAACAGCACCTTAACAGCAACTTAACAGCAGTTCGTAGAGTATGAGGGCCAACTTTAAATGGCAGCTTTTGGAAGCAAATCTCGCTATTTTAACTTAACAGTTACTTAACAGCGACTTAACAGTACTTCAACAGCGTATGGGGGCCAACTTTAAATGTTGTTTTCTTAATTAATTCTGCATAAAAGTCAACATCTCACCTTTTAAACCCTTTATCCATTTTTTTTCTTCTGGCTGTTAACATTTATGTTTGCTGTTGACAACTGCCACTGTTAATAACATTTGCAGGCCAACTTAACAGCTCTACACGCTTTTAAGCAAATTGCAGCGCAACTGTTGGTCGTTCAAGCCGCGCCAGGCAATAGTTTCCTGCAATGTTGTTCCTGTTCATATCTTAAACGTAAATTGCTGTTGATGTGTAGACCTGGATAGCAACCAGAGTATGCCGCATGTGTGTATGTGTTGTTCTTGTTGTTGTGGTTCTGTGTGTGTGTGTCAGTCGGAAACTAGACTACCAACTGACCAGCAGAGTAACCAAAACAAACAAACAAACAAAATAACCCAACACATCGTCCGTAGCGAACGGACATTCATTGATGTCAACATTTTTGCATGTGATTTGTGGATTGGTGTTGAATTTTCACAACTGACAGCGCCTCTTTTGTTGTTGAAACACTTTTTGCGCAATGGATCAAAATGGGTTTGCTGCTTTATAGTATATATATGGAGCACGCACGCAGGACATTGATAAGGCTGGACACATATGAGGAAATTAATAGGACATGGACTCAACAAAAGGCAAACGAACACGATGATTTGTGCATAACGCAACAACAATTGTTTAATTAACTGATATGCCAATTATAGTGGAAATGAGAGGAAACTTGTGTCACGCACAATTTATGCAGTTTTCCTACTTAGCATACAAATTAATGCGGCTCTTGAAAACAAAGCTGGCAAGAAAATGAGCAAAAAATATGTATAATTGCCAGGTCAGAGCATAAAAAGCTGTACTGAAATGCGATTAAAAACGCACAGATTGGCATATAATCATCAAGAGCATTATTAAGCACGAGGGTGGAGTCGAAGAGGGGGCGGGCTATTCAAAGCCAGTCAAGTCAATCAATTGTGTGGTTGAAAATATTGAAAATCCGAATTTTAATTGGGGCTTTTGGATGCCACATTATCGGATTTGTGGCATTTGTGTGCTGCGTTGCGTGTTCATGTTTTAATTTTATATGCAAAGCAGTCAAAACAAGTAAGAACGTTGCAGTCGGACGCACCCGACTGCGATATACTCTTTTTTTTTTTAGAATCTTTACGGAGTCAGAAGTGAGCGTGGCAATTGTATTTTTGCTCAAATCTTTCAAGTTCAATTTGGTTGGGCCCGTTCTACAGGTGTAGGAGTGATCTTGACACTTTGCCTGACTATGGTATATATCAACATGTGTACCAAGTTTGGTTGCTCTAGCTTCAAAACTGTGGACAGACATTTCACAAGCCCAATATACTCTTTTTTCTTCCTTTTTTTTTTTTTAAATTAAAAAAGAGTATTAAAAGGGGAGAAGGGTGCTGAGCAGCTTTTGGGGGGCAATAGGTGACACTCCCAGCTATAAAATAGGGGCGGGGTCGTCATTGTGTGCACGTTGTTTAGCATAAAAAGAGGCAAAGCCAAGTGGCCAACTATTTTTTTGGGTAATTGAAAAGCTTTTGTTTTTTGTTGTTTTCTATTGTAGGCGGCTTAAGTAATCAAAAAAACAGCGACTAATGGGGCACAGGGTTATGTACATAACAAAAACAACAACAACGACAAAAAGTAAAGCTACATAGATGATTTTTAAGCCGCGTTTCGTAAGGAAAGTGAAAAAAAAATAAAAATAAAATATATGTTATACATGTGCCAAATGAGAACTTTCGAATACAAAAAAGCAAAGCGAATGGAATTGGAATTGAGATATGTGGAACACATCACCGAGGCTGTGGCACATTGGAGATTGGGAATTTGGGACTGGAGGGCATGGCCATGGTTCACTGGCTTTTTATGTTAATAAATAAATGTGCAAGATACGAATATAATACGAAATAGTTGAGAGATGTGTGTTGTGTATTTTTGCGGTATGTTGTGTGTTGTTTGCTGTGAGTTGTGTGTTGTGTGTTGTCAGTTGCCCTGTGC
Source organism: Hirtodrosophila cameraria (assembly GCA_949708635.1). Classification (NCBI taxonomy): domain Eukaryota; kingdom Metazoa; phylum Arthropoda; class Insecta; order Diptera; family Drosophilidae; genus Hirtodrosophila; species Hirtodrosophila cameraria. The sequence continues at coordinate 22,505,344 of OX453091.1, read as the reverse complement.
AGATGTTTTCCATCATTTTTATTTTTTTATATTTCGTATGAAAAATGTAGAAAAACCAAAAGTACACAAGCAGCCCAAACCATACACATAACACAATATACATACTCTATAAGGTATATATATATAAATAAATAAAATAAATGTGAAAAGCTGCACACTGAGACCGTCAAGTATTGTAAACAAGTCGTTTTCTAGTTCAATTCCAACTAAATGGAAGAACCTGGTAATGTAATGGATACATGAGTTGAAAAGAGGTCTATGTTTGTGTCTGTATGTGTACTATAGTGTGTGTGTGTGTGTGTGTGTGTTTGCCGTTGTCCTGTGCGCTGCCTGTGCAGGTTTACTTCAAGACACAATTAGGTTAGTCCCATAAAAGAGAGAAAGTTCCACAGGCAAAAAGAAAAACGTTTGTTTGGAGCCTTTAAAGCTTTTTCTATGCTTTGAATTCTGTTGAAAAAAAAAGAAGTTAGTTTGAAATTGTAACAATAGCTGGAAAAATGTTGACGTCATTGAAACTATCGCTTTGTTACATATATCGATTTCCTTTGTTATTATCGATAGCTTTAGATTGAAACTATAACAATAGTTCAACGAACTACAATCGAAAATATCGATTTTCTTTTTGAGTATCGATAACTTTAGATTGGAATTGTAACAATAATTGACGTCAATATCGAAAATATCAATTTGTTTCCAAATATTGAGGTTAATATCGAAACTATCGATTTGTTACATGCAAATATCGATATATTTGTCAGTATCGATAACTTTTCATTGAAATTGTAGCAATAATGCTCTGAACTGTCAAAATATTGACATCAATGTCGTACATATATCGATTTTTTACATACACATATCGTTAGGTATCGTTAAGTTTTAGATATTTACCGCTAGTATCGATATTTAGTATGCTCATACCAAAAGAAAATGCTAAGCTACGGATATCAACAATTTGCCAGCACTTAATTAAAGTGCTACTACAAATCCAATTAGCTATCGATCGAGAGTTTCAAGTTCTAATCCCCGTTTTTAAGTCATGTCTTTTAGACATTCATTTACTTGATGCCGCTCATAAATTGCTATCTTTAGGTTTTTAGCCGCAAAGTGCTTGACTAGGACCGGGCCAAGTTCTTAGCCCATAACTTGACTTATCCAATTAAAATCACAATTCCAAGTGGCGCTCCACATGTGGAAACAATAATTGCATGTCTCCGGCGTTTTAAATCTCTTTAGTTTCGACTTCATAATTTATTACAATCGTTATTCCATTCCATTCCCTGAGCTCTCTTTGCACTGGCTCTTGGAGCTGACTTGGATCAGCCCCGGGGAGAAAACTTTTGCTGACCCAAAGTGGCTGAGAAAACTTGCCAAGTCAGACACAAAAAAAAAAAAGAAAAGAAGTGTAGTGAAAACTTCTCAAGCAATTATAAAATCCAGCAGGAGCATATAGAAATGCAACCGCAGTTGAACTCAAACACCAAAACCAAAATCATCAACGTGCAGCGTATGGCATATAGCGTACGGCGTACGTGGAGTCACGTAAACGGAGCAAGGTGCAAATGGCCGAGGCGATGACTACTGCAGTGAAAGTGGCAACAACGGAAGGTGCCACACCCCATCTGGGTTGCCAGTTGCAACTATTGCCGAGTTTATATGCAGCACACAAACACACACACACACATACACATGACATCATCGCACAGGATCGGAATTGCATTTGGAGCAGGGGATTGGGATTGGGTTTTGGGATTGGGTTAAGGATGGCGATTGGCGGGTTAGCCACTGCGTCAGTAAAGCTAACGGACGCATAACTCAATCCGCATGGAATTTTTATTCCCGCAGCGGTGGCATCCACAATAAATCTGCATTAGAGTTGCTTCACGTTGTTGTTGTTGTTGCTGTTATTGTTGTTGTTGTTCCTGTTGTTTTTATTGCTGCTTGTGTTGTTGTTGTTGTTTCTTGAATCCCGCTTGGCTCAAGGCCAACAAAGGGGGCCACACGCACTGCAGTGGCAACTGGCTATTGTTGCCACAAGGCACAATGGTCACAAAGCTAGAGCTGGCAAAACATCGATAGTTATGATAATGACAGTTATAACTATCGATTAAAACTATCGAAATACTATACAAGAACAAGTTTGTATAAAAAACTTTGCATGAACCCTAATATAAATCAAGTTATTTCTGAATAAAATGATGTACATTTTATTATCAATATATTGAAATTGATAATAATTAAAAACTATCGATAGCGGCATCGATTTTTTTATTCAGCTCTTATGTAAGATAACAGCTAGTTGAAACTATCGGTAGTACTAATCGAAAAAGGATCGAATTTCTATGTTTCTGCATTAAATTATGTAAATTGCATTATCGATATATGTTAAAAAATAACGATAGCGATAATAATTAAAGACCATCGCCACACTCGATAGTTTCATCGATATTTTCTCAGCTCTGGGTCTTACTTTAATGTCTGATAACAAAACGCTTGCAGCAATGAGCAAAAATGAGCTAGTTGCAACTATCAATAATACTATCGATAAAGGAGCCAATTTCGATTTAAAAAAATAGCTTAAATTTATATAATTCATGAAGTACGCATTGAAATAACATATTTCTGCATTAAACGATGTGAATCTCATAATCGATATATCAATAGTAATAGCAATTCAAAACAAGTAAGAACGTTGCAGTCGGATGCACCCGACTGCGATATACTCTTTTTTTCGCCTCTTTGCGGAGTCAGTGGGCGTGGCAATTGAATTTCTGCTCAAATCTTTAAAGTTTTGCCATCAATAAAAATTTGGTTGGGCCTGTTCTACAGGTTTGGGAGAAACAAACATTGCTTGATTGCAAGGGCGGGGGTGGGCGTGGCAAAAATATTTTTATCCAATCTATTAAATAGGGCAACAGAATTCAACCTGCAAAATTTGGTGATTCTAGCTAAAGGGGTGGGGGAGATACAGACTTTGCCTATTTGTGGGGGCGGGGGTGGGCGTGGCCGAATTTTTTTTTGCCAGATCAATGAAGGATGTGATAAGTAGCCCTTGTGCCAAATTTGGTTACTCTAGCTATAAAACTGTGGAAGATATAGGTTTTTGCGGTTTGTGGGGGAAGGGGTGGGGGTGGGGGGGAGATCTTGACACTTTGTCTGCCTATGGTATATACCAACATGTATACCAAGTTTGGTTGCTCTAGCTTCAAAACTGTGGAAAAAACCTGCGTTCATACGGACAGACGGACAGACGGACAGACGGACAGACGGACATTTCACAAACCCAATATACTCTTTTTTCCTTTTTTTTCAAAAAAGTTAAAAAAAGAGTATAACCATCGATACTATCGATAGTGCCATTAACATTTGTCCAGCTCTAGGTCATACTTCAATGTAAGACAACAAAACGCTTGCTGCAATGAGCTGTGCAACATACTAGAACAATGGGACAAGAGGCGTGGCAGAGGCGTACTCCCTGTCTGACTGTAGAAAAGAAGAACGCACACATACACAGAGACTGGGAAATCGCGTTTCAAACGGGGTTAAAGTTGCTGCAATGCTGCAGGGAGTATGTGTTGGTGTGTGTGTGTCTTAGTAAAGTGTCGCCGCATTTCCGCACCTATTTCATAGCTGCACTTCAGAACAGTCCGCGTGGCAGCAGCACGTGACAAGTGGCTATGCCCCAAGAGAGTGGGAGGCGAAGGGAGTTAGACGCCAGAGAGTCACCTGGACAGCTGTTGCAGTGATTTCCATAGAATTGTGTATCAAACGAATGTTGTTTAGTTGATTGCTTATCTGTTCCGGGGTGGGCACGATAATGATAAGATAAGCGTAGCTAACGGACGCCAAGCTAGCCCAGAAATCAAGGTTAGTATAACGTTTATTTCTACCCCCGCGCAATTAAGTTGATCCCACATTTGAAAAGTGTGTTTGTGGGTCTTGAATAGTGCTGTATTTTGTAGTTGAACTAATCGAACATGAAAATCATACGTTCAGTTCATTCGGTTCGAACTACAATCGAAATCAAAAGAACAACACAACTAAAGAACAACAATTGTAGTTAAATAATCAGATTTATACAAGTTAATTGATTCATTCGTTTAGCAATTAGTTAGATCAATCTAATGCTGAACTGGTATTCTAAAGGTTTGAGCATGGGTGGGTATGTGTGGGGGGGTGGAAGGGGGGGTTAATACTTACGCCTCACAGTATGGCATTTTATTGTAGCCCTTGTAAGTTTTCATATTGAGCGCCATTCCGCATTCTGTGCATTTGAAACACGTTTTGTGCCATGTCTGAAAAAATGGAAAAGAGCAAAAGAAAATGCAGCATAAGAGAAAATTGTTAGCCAAAATGAGTATAGGAGGAATATGAGAAAATACTATTTTTTTTATAGTTATTGTTTTATTGCTAGTTCTGTTTTGGTTGTTGTTGTTGTCGCTTGCTTGCGCTTGTTAAATTGGCGCAATGCAACTGAAAACTAAAAGCTAGAAACTAAAAAACTGAAACCAAGATGAGCAGCGCATAAAAAACTTGCCAACTATGAAAAGATTTTTTTGTTTTTTTGGGTTTTACGACCATTCCTAGTACTTACTTATGTTTTGTTCCAACTAATTGGTCTGCGGCTGTAGTTGGTGGGGTCAGGAAGGGATAAGCCAAAAGGCTAACCAAATTGCTGGATACTTATAAGAATAAAAGTTATAGCCAAAAGTTTCTGCAACTTTTTCTGATTTAAAACATATTTAAGATGTGAGTTTTTATTTGCTGTAAAGCACAACTTTATATCAAAGTTTGTGTCATAACTGTTGTTAGTTTGTGTCAAGATTGGATAATTGGCATTGCTTTTCATTATCTCATCTTAATAAAAAGAGATAAGTTTCTTTGCTTCTTCACTTCTCAACATAAGAATTCTTCAAGAAGTTTCTTTTTAATGAGCCAGCTCATATCTCAGTTTTCATAGTTAGTTTTATTGAATCATTTAGCTAACTAGTTAGATAAGCCTCAAGTTGACACTGTTGGAAAATAACTGAACCCCGGCATATCCAAGCTGTCTAATTTGTGTGTACTCTCAAGCAGAAGCAGCACCAAAAAGAAGAAGAATTCTTGGCAGACAGGAAGAATTGTCATTGATAGCTGCACCCCAAATTGGCAACTCAATTCAGATGGCAGACGACGTGTTATGCAAATTTTCGCGAGTTTTGCTTTTTTCTGCCACACACAATACACCCCTCATCAAGAGGCGTTGGAGCAGCTGAAGCAACACAGCCAGCTTGAAGACGCGCAGCGAAGGTCAACAAACGATTAACTTGTCTGCGGATTAAGCAAAGAGGCGCAGCGCGCGAATTATTCGCAGGAAAAATGCGTTAATTGGTTTGCCACAGCACAGCACAGACAAGAACCACAAAAGTGTAGACACAAACCAGACGCAAAGTGATAAACTGATTGCGATTTCATCACTACAGAAAAAAAGGGGGGGTGGAGGGCGTGCGCTGCAGCGACAGGGGGTAACCAGTTTGACTTAGGTGCTAAGGAGGGGGGAGGAAGCAGCAAAGAGCAACCACATTCCAAACGGCACTGAATGGAACAGAAAGCCGCACAGAAAGCATCACACACACACACACAGGTAAGACACACACACACACACGTAGGGAGATAGCCAAACGTATCAAGTCAAAAGAAAAGTTTTAATAAATCAACGGATTTAAGTTTATTGTTGATGACTTGCAAGTTTTCAGCTGACTTGAAAAGTTAAGACAGCTCAAGACTCTTGATTTAAGTTGTCAGCAGACGTATTTTTTGTTCATTTCCTACGCATGCGTAACCGGCAAGAGTGATAAATATGGGAGAGAGAGAGACTGGGAAATTATAAGAAAAGCTTTCTTTAGTCTTTCATTGATATGATACCCTTGCAGTTATAGGCTCCCATGAAAAACTATATGAAATAAACAAGTTTTTCACACATAAACTACATTCTCGACTAGAGATGGCAACGAGACGGGAATCCCGCGGGTTAACGAGGCATCCAAAACATACTTAGCGATCGGGCAGGATTAGGACAAATTTTCAATCAATTTTCCGTAATTTTACTCAACTATTCATGTTATAGGAATTTCGGAAAATATTCCGAATATGCGGGATATTTTTTAAAATACCAGGACGATTGAAAAGAAAAAACATCATTTTGGGACGGGAGAATTTTTCTCTCGATTCAGTCTCAACTAACAGCTAGATAATAAAGCATAAGCTACGATCTCGACTAGGAATCGGGAAGGAAATCCCGCAAGATCCTCTGGGTCCCGAAACATACTTCAGGATTAGAACTTACTCTAAACGTAAAAAAAAAAATTGTACAACAATTTTACACAATTATTTATGTTATAGGAATTTCTGTAGGCATTCAGGACCTGCGGGTTATTTTTTAAAATCCCAGTACAGTTGGAATTTCTTTTCCGATTCCGTCTCAATACCTAAGCCGTCTGATCAGCAATATATATTTATATAGTATGTGTAGTCGGAAACGCCTGTTTCAATTGCCAACCGCAAGGGTATATAAAAAGTGAGAGGAGTCTCGTCATAATTCGGGCATTGCCACCTTTGTGTTGCAGTTTGATGAGTCGGTTTTGATGACCGCACAAAAATTCAATTTTCATTTCACTTTCACAACAAAATGCAACTTGTTGTGTGCGTGTGTGTGTGTGTGTGTTTATGTGTGTATGAGGTAATCGTTTTTCAAGCGAATGCATTTAATTTTCTATGCTCGCTTTAACCCAGTTTTCAGTTTTTTCCGTCCGTTCGCTGCTCGTCTTGGTTTTCAATTTGCGGCTCAATTTCCAAAATAAAAAAGAGCTAAATGTTTTTGTTGTTGTTGTTGGTTTTTTGTCAACCACGTCGAGAGGTGTTAAATTTGCATTCGAATTTGCACGCTTTCAACATTTTAAGCGACTTTACTCCGACAATAAAAAAACTAACAATTGGCATGAGCCACGACAACAACGAAGACGACGACGACTGCGACCCATAAATAAAGCTGGTGAACAACTGGATTGGAGTTGGGATTTGGATTCGGATTTGGCATGGGTTGAGGAAAAGCATGTAGCCAACAAAACGCAGCTCTCTTCTTGTATTGGATTACAAGAGTCAAGCGAGCAGCAAAATGACAAATGAGGGCAACACCAGCAACGACAGCAACAACAATGCAAACAACAATGGTAAAATGAACACGAACCAACAACTTAAATGGTAACAAAACCAAATCTATTTATAAGCTGAGAACGTGAAGTGTCAAATGATTTTGTGGCTTCGATGGAAATGGCTTTAACTACGCTCAAAACAAAATCAAAACCAAAAAAAAAGGGTGCAAAGAACAAAAGAAAAGTTAAAGTTGCATTGATTTAACAATCGATCAGGGTAAAACTTAAGTTTTTTTATTATTAAGTCAAGATATGCTCAAGAAAATCTGGTTTTGTTTATTCTGTTTTTCAAGAAAATTTAAAATATTTTTCTATATATTAAAATAAACCATTTTTTATTATATCTACCGACTTTATTTGTGTAAAGTTTGGAGAAAGTAACCGTGTACATTTCTCTTTAAATTAAGATCATGTTTTTCAACAAAAAAAAAACTTTTGTATATGATCTTTTGGCGCAAAGCTAGTCACAAATCACTTTCTAAAAGCACATTTTACACACACATTTGGAAATCGAAATGTAATTCTCAGTTGGCAAAACTGACATATGGTAATAATCATTGACTTGGAGGCTTCCTACCTAAAATGCCAAAGGAAACATATATCAAATGCTAAATGTTGACTTTAGTAATTCCAATTTGAATATCAGACAGACAGGCAGGCAGGCAGGGCAATGTTTTGAGTGCATCATCAGCAAATGCAGTTAGAGGAGGTTGCAAATGGAAGAAGCAAGTGGAAGTGGAGCACACTTTGCAACGACGACGACGGCGACGAACCCACGTGTTTTTGTCGGTCGGTGTAAGCGAAACCCACTTGCGTTGGCAGCAGCAGCTGCTTACACTGATGTTTATGATGATGATGACTATGTAGAGATGTTCATGATAATGATAATGATATAGTAGGCGTGTGTGTGTGTGTGTGTGTGTGTGTGTGTGCGTTTATGTGTGCACATGATGATACGGGAGCAGTAGCAGCTGATGAAGCGGAAGTGAAAGCGACGGACGCAGAACTAAACTACTTCCGCACTTCCTACTGTAACACACACACACACAACACACTCACAAATGCAAGTTTCATGGCAAGCTGAAAAACACTTTTTGGCAGCAGCCGCCTCATCTTCATCGTCGTCGTCGTTACACATCGTGCGGGTTGCCCAAAAGAGCACCAAATTAAGTTCAAGTTTGCTGCGTCGCGTTTCGGTCAATTTAACACGGCTTCCCTTGCCACCCTCCAACGATCCGCTCTTTCCTGCCCACCTTTCTTTCAATCGCAGTCTGCTGTCTGCGCCCACCTAAAACCGCTCAGGTTTAGGCATTTATTTTGCACGCTCTGTTTCATTTAAAACTGCTGTTGTTGTTGTTGTTCTTGTTGCTGTTTGTTATTGCCGTAAAGTGTAGAAATGTTGCAGTAAGAGCTTAAAAACTATAACATTAGACATGTGTATTTATAGACCTGTTCCGGTTTCCACTTTCGACAAGAATTTGCGCTTTTAAATTTATCCTTTTTATTATTGGCAAGATTTTGCGGTTTGTATTCGCTTGATTTGGATACTGTTCAAGGTCTAAAACTATATTATAAGACGTGAACTTATAGTTCTTTGTCGATTTACACTTTCGGCAGATATTTGCAATTTTAAATTTTCCACTTTTACTATTGGCAAGATTTTGCGGTTTGAATTCACTTGATTTGGATATTGAACAGGGCTCAAAACTATATCATCAGACGTTAACTTATAGACCTGTTCCGGTTTACACTTTCATCAAGAATTTCCTATTATAGATTTAGCCTTTTCACTATTGGCAAGATTTTGAGGTTTTAATTCACTTGATTTGGATATTGAACAGGGCTCAAAACTATATCACCAGACATTTGTATATATAGGTCTATTCTAGTTTCAACTTTGGGCTTGAATTAGATCTTTGAAATATCGTTAAATGTTTTCATTTTGACTTTTGGCTAGATTTTGCGTTTTGAATTCACTTTTTACTGGGTTGAATATGCATTCATAAGCTCGACTACAATATCATTCCAGCCAAAAAAAAAAAAGGGTATACAGCGCATTTACATAACGTTATGTTAACCATTCTTGCTCGCTATTGTTGGTGTTGTTTTTATCTGTGAATTTGCATTTGCATTTTGGTTATACGCTTGATAATTAAGGTCAAGGTGATTGCAGCCGTTGTTATTTTCAAATTGTAGTTGCCATAAATGGTTATAAGAATCAAAAGAGAATCAAGCGAGCTGTTGAGTCATACGATTAATACCTGAAACGCCTTAAAGCTCCCATTCAAGTTGTTCGATTACACGAAACTGGAATCCGTTACGCGTTGCCTTTCTTCTACTCCGTCGATTTGATGGCCTTATATGGGTGGTCTGTCTCTAACCATATGAAGAAACAACAGTTGAGCATGTCTCTTTCTCTCTTTCGCTCTTTGCCCCTATCTTTTGCTCTCAGGCATGACATAATTGTCATTATCAGCTGATGAGCGTTAAGTAAGCCGCAAATAGTTTTAATTGTTGCCCCATTGACGTGACTGGACTGTCGATCAGTAAACTGTTGCAATGGAGGGTGGGTTTAACGTTTGAAAGGGGGGTAACTGTTGTCCCAAGTTGGTAATGTTATAATTAAATGCCTAACAATGTTTTGTTTGATTGCTGTGCATGTTTTCTTATGCAATTCTCACTTCAGTCTGCGCCTACTTTTTCTTTCAATGCACATTTTCCTACACTTGTTTTTCACACGCCAACAAAGAAAAGGGGCAACTTTTTTTCCATTCCTCCTTCTCTATTCCTCTTTCTTCTACTACGCTGTTGATTTGTCAGCTTTATGGCTGACTCTTTTATCTATTGTAAAATCTTCATATCGCCCAACAATCGACAAGTTTCTAATTTGTTTTCGGAGCAGCTGCCGTTTGCTTTCGATGTTTTCAATTTCGTTTAATTGAGTTTTTTTTCCCGTTTCTTTTTTTTTTATTCCAGCTTATAGCTAATTAAAAGTCATTTTGTTTATGTTGTTTACGAAGTGTGGCATAAATATAACGTTTGCTTGTCCAACTCGACTCAAATCCAACTGAGTTTTACCTAAATTGACGCTTGCTTTGTTTGTAACTGAAACTGAAACTGGAATTTGTTGCAATTATTAGACACGTACATATATATAGCTATGGTATATATAATATAGGAGTCTGTGCTTAGATAGTCTACTTCGTGGAATGCCATTGTTGTTGTTATTGTTGTTGCTATTGTATATATCACCATAAACAAAATGTTGACTACATTTCCACAGCTGACAGTCAGGCAAACGGGGAATGACGCAATCGGGCGGCAATTGCCTCAGAAATTAGATACTCGAAACTCTCGAAATACATATACAAAGATACATATAGTTATAGTTATATAGAAACAAACAGCAACAAAGTAAAACAAGGTAAAATATGCGAAAATATGCACACATAGTGATAATGAGTGTGTTGCGAGATAGTTTATCTGCAAAATGTTATATTGAAATGACATTCCATTTCAATTAAAGTGGAAACTATTTCACATAGTAGTGTAAAACGATCTAGAGTTTTTTTTTGAAAACATGTTTCTATCTATTCGCGTCATATTTCATTCGTTATTTGCAATATTTCACAAAACACATGCTTCTCAGAAGCACCCCACATACATGTCTAGCTAAAAGATACATTTCTAGCTAAAAGATACATTTGCAGCTAAAAGATACATTTGTATCTGAAAGATACATTGTAAAATCTAACGCCAATTTCAATAGTTTCAATCTATGCGCATAAAATTTCGGTCCATATTTGCAATATTTCACAAAACAATTGCTTTTCAGAAGCACCCAACAGACAAAAGATACATTTGTATCTAACAGATACACTGTACAATCTAACGCCAGTTTCTTTAGTTTTTTTTTGTTGTTTTAGACACGTTGCTGACTGATCCCGAACAACAACAACAATCGATTAGGCTTGTCTGCGTTCGCTACAATTATGTTTTCAATTTCAACGCATTTTTGCACGTTCGCATCTAACAGATACGTGCATACATTCAGCTACAGATACAGATACAGCTACAGATACAAATACATATGAGTGCATTATTTGTTTATTAATTTGATTATTGTGCCAGCTGCTCTTCCTCTTCGATACACAATGTTTGTTAGCGTCAAAAGCGGCCACCAACTGAGCCCCTGATGGAGCAGCTGCCTTTTGATTTTTTCTTTGTATCTTTTGTGCATATTTATACATAACGTATGCATATTTCTGTTTTCTTTTCTTTTTTTTGCTTTTGAGTCAACAATAAAAAAGCATTACATCAAAACTGAAAACTGAAGCGAGTGAAGTGAGTGACTCACTGCAAAGCAATGCCAACAAAAGCTGGAGGCGACACAGTGTCAGTGAGGCAAACCAACTGCAGAACGACCCTGGAACGGGGCACTGAAGTTTCAGCTGAAGGAGGAAGGGGTGAGGCGGGTAGCTGGGGAACCATAGCACATTTTTATCTAGTAGTTGGCCGAGTGTTTCATTAACTTGTGGATGCTGCTTTTTCTTGCTTCTTTCTTTTGCTTTAACTTTGCATGCGTCGAATACTAAATCATCATGAGTATCTTTTTCTTTTTCTTCTTCTTTGGCTTTGGACTTGCTGAATAGCTCATAACGGTATTGCCAGTTAAAAGATACATAACAGCATTTAAGCAACGTAGCTAGAGCCGCTGGCAGAGACCAACTTGTCAGAGCTTCAACAGAATCATCAGCATCATCATCATCATCATCATTATCATCTGTGGAATTGGTGTCGATGTTGTTGTATGTTGTATGTAAATGGTCAAACGTTTCTCTCTCGGCATGTTGAAGATTGAAGTGCTCAGACAATGAAAATATCTTCCTACTGTTCAGTATCCCGCTGTTGTTCAATTCTTTTAAGCTTTTGACCAACAACAACAACAAACAGTTGCCCCACATTCAATTGGTCGCCTTCATAGAAAATTGTTGTCCGAACTTGCCAAAACAAAGACATCAACATCAACAATGTGAATTTTGGTGTCTCGTTTCCCTGTTTGTTTGCTTGTCTTCTTGTTGTTGTTGTTGTTGTTATTGCTTTTGTTGTTTGCTGTTTGGCTTTTGAAGTGCATTGTGCTAAAGTTTTGACAACTGAAATTGGGCGGCGCATTCTTGTTTAATGTTCAAATTGGTACACAAGTGTATTTCAAATGCATTTCAAGCACAGACTGCATTTTGAAAGATTTATTTGCACTTGAAGTGGGTGGTGGGCGGTGAGGGTGTGGAAATATTTATAAGATTTCTACTTCAAATTAAGTTAAGTAAGCATTTTAGTGCTTATGTTGAAATAAGCTTTCATCATGACAGCTACTTTTCTATATTGTATAATTGTCAGTTTTTGTTAAGCTGCAATATTTTGTATTTTCTTAATTAAATTTAATTGCTTGCCCAATTGAAAACTAACGAATCTATCGATTTATCGCTTTAATCTCGTTTCTGTTTACATTAGAAATCTAGTTCAATTGAAGGCATAAGTTCGCATTTAGCTGAAGATGTTTATCTCATGAAGTTTTTTCGTTAAATTATTGCTGGTAGCAAAGATCTAATGCGGAACAAAGCAACCCTTTTAAGGTTCTTTCCAACAAACAAGAACTAAACGAAAAAACTTCATAAGATATCGTGTCAATCAGAAATAAATACGCATTTAGGCGATGACGTTTAGCTCATAACGTTTTTATCGTTAAGTTCTTGTTTTTACAGAAGAGACGTAACCTGCTGCGCATCACCTGTTTCCTATAAGCGAGAACTTAACGAAGGAACATTATCGCCCGAATGCGAACTTAACGAAAAAAACGTCAGGAAATAAACATCGCCTAAAGAAAAGGAATAAGAACAAGGCCAATCGTTTAGTTTTTTGCAGGATGAAGTAATTGGTGATATATTTCGTTCAGTTAAGTTCGTTCAATCCCGTTGCACGCTCAGTTTTTTATAGTTCGTTCATTACTTCAGTTCGTTCAATCCTTCAGATCGTTTAATTCCTCAGTTCGTTCAACTCCTTCGTTTGTTCGTTTCTTTAGCTGGTTTCGTTCAAAAGCTGTCTTTCTAACGCTTTGATCGTAATGAACTAGTTTAGTAAAACTAAAATGAATCACAAGAAGCAACCAACTAGATGAACTGCAATAAGTTCTAAAGTTAGTTCGTTCAGTTTGCTAAATAGTTCACTTCAACTTGTTCTGAAAACTAATTGAACCTCACTTTTGAAAAGCTGTACATTCAAATTCTACAAAGCTTCCGATTTGATGTCATTTTCTAAGCGCTCTCTTTGTTCTCTCCATTCTCTTCTAATATTCATAAATTGCAAACGGGGCCTTTCTGTTTGTGTCTCTTTTAAGCGCTTCACATCAATTTGTGTCTCCGCACACAAACCTCTCTCTCTCTTTCTCTCTATTGCTGTCTCTCTCTATGTCTCCCGCTGTCGCCCTCTCTTGCTCACTCTGTCTCCAGTCAATTAGCAAAGTCAATAGCGTGCCGCTTTTACGCCTGCTTTACTCTGTTCTCGCTGCATTTGCTTGCTTAATTTATAAACGTCAAAAGCTCGTTTCACACACACACACACACAGATACGCACACACACACACACACACACATGTGCAGAGTGCGCTAAAAAGCAGAGTTGCCAATCACAACTTGTCACTTTTTTGTAAAGTTTTTATTTGATTTCGAGATTTCCCAAACTTAATTCAATATGTAAATATATTCAAAAGTCCGATTACAAATAAAAAGCACGCAATCAACTTCTTTATGTGTGTGTGTGTATTTATCTCGTGGGAGGCTGTCATTGTGTGTGTGTGTGTGTTTGTGTTGCACTTATGTGTTTAGCGTAGCTGCTGCCTTGCAACATAAATTAAATTAGCTGCCGCAGGCTGCTACCTCTGCTGCTGCTGCTGCAGCTTCTGCTAATGGATGAGGTGCAACTCAGAGGAGCTTAGAAGATATATGTCTGATATAGATAGCAAATTAGCTTAAAGCTTTTTAAGGGCAGCGCTGCTCAAACTTGCACATGATGCTCTATTAATATTTGAAGAGAGAGAGCGAGGGGGAGGAGATGGAGATGGGGATCGGGCATGTGGCAAGACAAAGACACAAGGCAAAGAGACACACACAATGAGAAAACTTTTAGATTTGGAGCACAATGCGGCTGAAACTAATGTGGAGCAGCTGCAACTGCTGGATTGGGATTGGTATTGGGATTGGCATTGCAGGGGCAGCTTTGAACAGTAGAGAGGTGGGGGGGGGGGGTCGGCAGAGACGACAGTTTAAATAATGCACGAGATTTGCAAAGAGCGACAAAAACAACAAAAATAGCAAATTCGAGACGATTAATTTTTGCTGATGAAGTGACAAATGTCAGTTGTGGAGTGGGCAGTGGGAATGGAAAAGCAGCCACGAAAAACTGGAGCAAAGCAAAAGCAGATCTAAAAGCTGAATTTCATGATTGACAGTGAAGCAGTAAAAGGGGGAGTGGAGCAGTAGGGGCAGCGTGAAAACCCTCAAGTGACGGGCAGCAGCCCAAAGAGTCAAGTCAACCACTTGAACTGAAGAACTGAACAGCCAAAGAGCTGCAAATGGTATATGTTTATACAAACATATATCTATCTTCATATGTATATACACACATGAGTATATGAATATATAAATATGTATGTGTGTGTATGTATGTGTGTGTATGCAACTATAAATATGTATGTGTATAATGCACTGAAAGAGCCTAAACATAGACCACTTCGAATGCATGCGGGGATCAATTGGATGATGACGAGACCAAGTCATGCAAATGCTTCAAAATGAGCATGCATGAACGATGCAATTGAAAGCTTCCGACTGCTATATACTCTGTTCGGCAGTTCGTATACTCAATACGTTTACTATAGCTATACAAATGTGACAGATGAAGAGTTGAGTATACTTTCGTTTTACGGATAAAAGAACTTATCTTTGGTTTTAGCTCTTATAGTTCCTTTTCTTTTCTTTAGTTAGTTTGAGGATAAAATGAACTAATCGTTCCTTTCCGGATTAAAGAAGTAATCGTTTCTTTAGCTCCTTTTCGGATATAAGAACTAATCTTTGGTTTATGCTATTTTCGAATTTGTTTACTTTAATTTTAGCAATATCTATTTAACATATTGAAATATTCTTAACAAATTTCGGTGTTCTAATAATAAGAAGATCTTAATATGCCGTATACACTGTCTTCTGTCGCCCCTTTTTGAAACAGCGTATCGAAAACAGAGAAGATGCAAAGGGTCGATCGGGTCGTACACTTTACACGAGCCGCAACGAAAGATCGTCCCCTATGCCACACGCTCCTCCAGCCCTCTCCTTCTTTCGCCCCCCCCTTTGTCGAGTCGAGTTAATAAAGATCAATTGAATTTAAACAAAGGAATGGGAGAAGAGGTCAAGTAAAAATGCATTGACGACAATTGTCTTATGCGCGCCTCCACCCCTCACCCGGCATTACTAAAAAGGGGCGTGGCATAACAAATGACAAGCAAATGCGCATTAACATAAATTGTACAATTCAACAGCAACAATAAAACGCACAGAAATGTGAAAAATGTGCGCAAAGGGGGCAGGGGCAAGAAAAACACAAAACAATTAAAAAGACGACAACAGAAGAAATGACAGGAAATAACGAGACATGGGGGGGACAGTTAAAGAGGGGGGTTTTCAAAGGGAACAGGGGCTGTAGAAGGAGCGAAATCTGCGTAGCTAAAAGACAAAGCCAATTGGAAACAACAACTGCCTTGTTGCATAGTGTAGTTTAGTGTACTGACCCACATATCAATGGCCGGAAACAGAAAGCACACAAACACAACACACAAACAGGTAGCCAAAAGACACACACAACTCAAAAGACACAAGAGACAAGCGATTCTCCAGACTCGACGCTTCATCATTTTTGGTCATTAGTCAAAAATTTGTGCAGCCAAAAAACACAAACAATGGGAAATGTTTAATTGAGGGAAAGCCCCAAAGCTCCAAAAAGCACCCCTTCCCCCAAAAACCAAATAGCTGCTTACAAATTCCAATTCTGTGGCCAAAACTCTGCCTCTGTTCAGCACTAATTTAAAGTTTTAACTTCGACTCGGATTTCGACTCCAACTTCCACTTTCAAACTTGGACATAGTTTTTCTCTTCTTTTTTTTTAATGCAAAATTTGGAGCTCAACAAATCGAAGCAAAAAGAAAGCATCTTAAGTTAAAAATGTTCGACTAGAAAATACCCTTTTTCCAATTATCAAATAAATTGTTGTTATTGTTTCATAATTATTTGAATGTTAGATTAAAATTATTAAAGAGATTACCTAACTAATGGAATTTAAAACCATTAGTTCATTTATCCGGAAAGGAACTAAAAGAAAGTTTAGTTCTTTTATCCGGAAAGAACTAAAGAAACAATAAGTTCCTTCATCCCGAAAGGAAAAAAAAGTTTCATTATCCGGAAAGTAACTAAAGAAACGACTAGTTCTTTTATCCGGAAAGAAAATTAATAAACAAAAATTCTCTTTATTCGCAAAGTAACTAAAGAAAGATAAGTTCCTCCATCCCGAAATGAGCTGAATGAACAAAAAGTCCCTTTATCCGGAAAGTAACTAAAGAAACAATTTGTTCTTTTATCCGGAAAGAAACTTAATAAACAAAAAGTTTCTTTATCCGGAAAGTAACTAAAGAAACGATTAGTTTCTTTATCCGAAAAGAAACTAAAACAAAGACTAGTTCATTTTATCGGGAAAGAAACTACCGAATTATAAGCTCTAAGAAAAACTAGAATGCCGAACTCAGCTAGATATTGATCAAGTTTTTTTTTATTACAAAACAAACACATAAAAAACATGCTCTAAACAAAAGTTCCTTTAAATTTGCATAATAAATAAAAGCTTCAAACCATGACAAAACAAAAACTAAGTAACTTTTGCTGTAAAAATGTGCATTACAAACTTCGTTCTACCCAAAAAAAAAAAAAAAGCGAACTGTTTTTGTGCCAATTAATTTTTAATTTGGCTGCCAAAGTCAAAAAAACAGTTTTTGTTAGACACAAAATTGGCAAAGAGTCTCAATGAAAGCAGCTAATTACTTAGCCAAGAAGTCAGGACATGAAGATGAGAAGCTGAAGAAACAGAAATTGGAGCATTTAGTTTGAGTTGAGAGAAGTTCTGATTTGAGGTGCAACGAAAGTGAGTTTCAAGATGGCCAAGAAGGAAGTTCAAAGGAAGGTAAAAAAAAAAAAAAACTGAAATACAATTGCATAAGCTCTCTCTCCCTCTCTTTTTCTCTCTGTCTCTCTTTATGTTGCACAGCCAACAACAGTTCTCACAGCAAAGAAAGCCAAATGGGAAATGACAAAGATATATACACATGATATATATATATATGCGAAAGGAAATGAAGATAAGGAGATGCAAAGGCAGCGATAAGTCAAAGACAACGCAACTGCGCTGCTGCTGCGCTGCTTGACCACTTTTATTTTCATGCCTGAATTGTTTATGAAATTGCAGCGCCCTTCTGCTGCTTCTTCTTTCAAGTTGTGCCAAGCACATAAATATTTAAGGGGAAGGGTAGAGGTAGAGGTAGAAGGGCAAGCGTAAAGGTAAGGGTAACGGTAAGAAGCAGCAGAAGGGGCTCTGAAGGGCAGTGACAACTCTCAGAAAATGGATTGTCATGCAAAAGTGAACTTCGTTTTCAAAGTTGAGAGCTCAGTCAAGAGTGGAAAAAAAATACAATATACAATAAAAAGAAAAGAAAAAAAAAACTATTGTCATTGTCATTGTGGTTGATATTGTTGCTGTTGTTGTCGTTGTTGTCTTTGCAACAAAAAAGATGCCTGCTTCAAAAACGCTGCAAGTTTGAAAGCGGAAACGATTTTCAAGTGTCGCACGTGGTAGCTCAAAAAAAACAGCTACAACAAACGCTACGATAGTTGCGATAGTCTAACTATCGATATTTTTTAATTAAATTTGCAATGCATTAGACATTTCATTGACAACAAGAAAAACAGTAATGATAATGAAAAATTATTTTCATTAGAATTGATTAGAAAACATATTGAAAACAAAATAATATTCATGAGAATTGAAAAAAGTATTGAAAGTATAAAATATTTTCATTAGAATTGAAAAAAAAAAATATTGAAAGAGGAAAATATTTTCATTAGTATTAAAAAATGGCAAAAGTAATGAAAAGCCTGGATATTTTTAATACATTCGCATTGATAATTTCTGTTTTTAGTTATTTATATTACTTTTTCATTACATTAAACATGGTAAACATTAACACTTTTTAATTCTAATGCAAATATTTATCAATTTAATTACTCATTTTTAATGATAATGAATAAATATTGATATCGCTTATGGACACAACTTAACGATACTATCGCTAGCTTTTCAGCATTGCTACAAAGGTAGTTTCAAATTGAAATCTTCTGCAAAATGAATACATTTCCTTTTGGCTCGTCAGAGTTTGTCGCTGTAGTCATTTGTCATTTTGGCGGCACAGTGTCGCAGTTGTGTTAAAAAAATAGAAGAGGAACAGCAAAAAATTAAAAGATTCAAGAAAGCGACAGGCCAAAAAGTGTGCCATGACAGGGGCCAGCGACTCCAATTCCAATGATTCCAGTGGTTCCACCGGGGTAAGTGGCAAACGAAGTTTGCAAATGGAGAATGGAGCTTTGGATTTGATGCGATGCGATGCGATGCGACGCTTGGCTGCGCTGCTGCCTGCTTGTCTCCATATCGCAGCAACAGCAGCAGCAGCAGCAACTAACTGCCGACTCGTGCCCCATGCTGCACGAATTGGCCAAAATGTTGAACTCTTCATATGCCCCCCCCTACTCCGCTCTGCTCAAGCTGCTTCCGTCGCGCTGACAACAACAAAGAGGTCATTTACTTTCGTTGCGAGCATAAAATAATCGTCTATCGTGGACGCCTCCCATTCCCATTCCCACCCCTCCCCCCTTTTGTACTCGCCACGCCTCTGTGCCAAGCAAAACAGCAGCAAAAGGCAAAAGCTAAAACTCACACATTCGTGAATTTACCAAAACCAAATAAAAAGTCAGATAAATGAAATTGGCAACAGCAGCAGCAACAGAGACAGCAACAACAACAGTAACAAATACAGCAGCAGCAGCGACGTCGACGTCGACGGCGACAAGTTGAGTGAAGTTTTGGTATCAAAAATCGATTAACAAAGCGCCAGCAGCGACGCAAGCAGCGCTGCAAAACTTTAACGGTATTTAAAAAGCATTTCTTCATTTACAAGACAAACTTTTTAATCTATATATGTATTCTATATATGTATATATGTGTGTGTGTTGTGTGTGTGTACACAGATAATTGGAATAAAATGCCAGTTTTATTGCTTGTCACGAGTATCGATTTCTATATCAGGATATGTCACGTGCAGAGCGGAAACCAAACCGCAAAGGAATCCAAATGAAAATGCAACTCCAAATGAAAATGGAACAAAAGTTTTCACTTGGCTATAATAATAATAAGTAGGGTGTGTCGCTGTGTTCTACAAATTCAAATTTTAATGGCAACTGTTTTAATATTCACTTGAACAACAAGTTTGCGGAATTGGAATTGTATGTGAAATGCGTGATTTTGATTATTTATAAGGAAATTGTGAATTGAATCGTTTATCATGTCAAGTGAATTCAATTCAAGCTTAAAGGCAACTGTAATCAATCCGCAAAGTTTTACTTTTCACATTTGTTAAGATTTTGCGGATTAAATTCACTTTCATTTCGAACAAGCATTGAATTAACTTTCCATTAAGAGGCACTCATAAAAAAGTACACCTCCAATTGTGAAAAATTGACGTCAACTTGAGGAAAAACGGCATAGATATGCACTATAGATATTTTTTCACTAAGTAGGGATGCCACTTTCCTCAAAAAAATTTGAAAATGTTGCAAGGAAATTTTTTATAAAATACCCAGTATTTTCCACAAAAGAAAGCAAAATTTCCTTGATATTGATTCATCTTTTTTCTAAAATATAGAAAAATTTTCAAAAATTAGATAAGTTTTCTATCAATGATCAAAATTTTGTGGTGTCCTCAAAGTATTGAAATAATTTACATATTTTTGGAAAATTTCAATTCACAAGATAAAGAATAATAGGTCAATTTTACATTTTCAAGGCAATTTAAATTTCGCAAAATGAATGATTTTACTATAATACAATTTTTGCCGAAGGTGGAAACTAAAACAGCATTTGCGGCTTTCAGCATAAAGAGAAATAACTTATGATTTGAATACTTTTGAACTTAGTTACAAACTTGCATAACTAAGCATAAAAACTTAATAAATCTTTGTTCTAAAGTATCATCCTACTAAATATTAGTCATTTTTATTTATCATCTTTCGTAAATAATAAATATATATATTGTTTGAGTTACAATATCTTATAAATGTGAACAATTGCAAAGTTTCGCACACAATTTATGCGTCATTCAAATTCAACTTGTAATTTAATAATACTTATTGCTAAGAAACATTTTCATTGTTTTTTGAGAAATAATGGACTTCCCCTCCGTCTTCTATCAGCTGTTCTGGCTGGTAATGAATTTCTTGAAATACAATTGTTAATAACCATGGAATATTTCAAGTTGTAAACACCCTAATGCTTAGTCACAAAAGCTAATGCAATCAGCTAAAGTCTAGTTCAACTTATTGAGTTTGGCCAAGAAATTCGAATACATATTCTCAGATTGTTTGTCAGGTTTTGTCCAAGTTTTGAAATGTTTACAAATTTCAACATTTCCATTACAGCCTCATGCATATTTTATAACTGGCTTCACATTCCGTTCGACTTAAAATAGTTTTCAATTATTCCACAGAGCTATAATTAGACAGACAAACGGCAAAAGTTAGAGGCAGATGGAGTTGAGAGTTGGAAAGAGAGCGCTTATATATAAAGAGAGAGAGACTATAATTAGACAAACGCTTAAAAGACGCAGACGTGTGTCGTACAAGTTGTCCGACAGGGGGCAGAGGGGGCGCTGGAAGGGGGGAGGGGGTGTTAGATGTGATGTTAGAACACGTCGCAGCTGCTGATAGAGTTGAGGCTGATTACGACAAGCCTTTCAAATGGAATTTGACGAGTGATGAAATGACAATTGTCTTGTCTTTGTTTTGTTTTGTGTTGGTTTGTTTTAGTGTCTAGGCTGTGCGTAATCTCTATGCATACATATACATACATACATATGTATGTACATATATGTGAGTGTATGTTCTTATTCCCACAAATAAACAACAACAAGAAACAAAACCTATTTTCGACGAACCAAAGCTATAACATTTACCCTTGCAGAAAAGTTGTCATACAAAAACTGAATTTTCAAGCGATTGTTCCTATGTCAGCTATAAGATATAGTTGACAGATATTTATCAAATTTTGTCAAAAAGTATATAAAGTGCTTTAACTTAGATAAATATCTTCAAATACAAAAAAAAGTTGTTCATACAAAAAATGATTACTAAACCGATTGTTCCTATGACAGCTATGTATATGTTATAGTAGTTCGATCGGGCAGATTCTGACATATTTAGTTCTCATAAAAACAAACGAACTTCAATGATATAACAACTTCAGCAACACCAAATCTTACAATAAGATCAGAGAAGCATCAAAAGTTCTTATTTTGCACACGCACAGTGGTCAAACATACGGTTTTTTCGCGTTCAAATCTGATTTTTATTGAAATTTAGTTATCGATATTTCAAATCTGGTTTTATTGAAATTTAGTTATCGATATTTAAACATCTTGTATCGAAAACTGTAAAATATGCTGATTTTTATCAGCCGTTTTTGTTTTTGACAAATTTGCGCCACTGTGCAAAGCTTGAAGGGCATTAACAGAAAGAGAAAGAGAGACAAGACAAGGCGAAAAACAAAGCAAATAAGTAAAGAATGAGTGTTTCTTTCAGCTCAGTTCAGACAGCTCAGACAGCCGGACGGGTCAATAAAAATAAACTGGAATTAAGCATAAACCAATAAGCACAAGAAGAAAGCGACGCAATGACCGCAATGCGTATGTGTGTGTGAATGTGTGTGTGTGTGAGAGGCAATGCGAAACTGGTATCGAAATATGCGCTCAAGGTCAGTCAACGGATTTTTGTTTTTATTTATATTTATATTTCGAAGAACCCGAAAAAGCAACAAGAGCAACACAAAGATCAAAAGCTGCGCTGCAAGTTTGCAACGGTCTGTCTGAAGTCGAAGTCGCAGTCGCTGTTGACGTAGACGTCGCTGCTGTAGCAATCACATACGCAAAATTTACGCAAATTGACGCAGACAAAGCAAGAGAGGGGGTAGCAGGGGAGTGGAGCGAGAAAGAGATGTAGCGGATGCGCCGGCGACGCAAATTAAAAGCAATTTTCAATTTCCTGAGTTGGCGAAAATTGAAAAATTTGTTGCAAGCAGCAGCTGCCGCCCGCGCAAGCACACACACACACGCACACATACAAGCAAATAAAATTTGTGTGCCGTTATTTTGCTGCACGCGTTCACATTTTCAAGTTAATAACGGAATTGCAGCGTAGCAGCAAACAAAAGCTGCGCAGTCAGCGTCGCAGCAAACTAGCCGAACGTCTTTTTATTGCACACGTTTGTTGTAATTATTAAAACTATGCTGCTGCTGCTGGCTGCTGACTGCGACTGCGACTGCGCCAATGCGCCCACAACAACACAACAGGCCACGAATTGCGTAGGATAATAAACAGCAACAAGCAGCAGCAGCGAAACGGACATGAGAGCAAACGGCACGCATGATCAATGAGAGCAGCGCGTTCATTTGACTAGATAGCCGTCTCGCTCTAACGCGCGCACACAACAAGTGCGAAGCAGCGGCATAAAACAAAGGAGCACAAAATTCGACAAAAACTCTAAAATAACCAATACATACAAATAAACAAAACCAATTCTGTCTATTCCTTCTTCCTTATTTCATATTTGATTAGTTTTGTTTTTTATTTATGTTTATAACACTCACCTTATCCAGACATTTGAGCTCCTCGATGGGATAAACCACCTTCTGACAACGCGCACAGGTTTTATTCATTTTGTTGGCTGCTTCCTTTGCTCTGTTTTTTCTCTCTCTCTCTTGTATATGAAAGTACACTGTTTACGGTTTACGGGGGGGATTTTGTTGGGGGGTATACACAGAAATTTGGCAACACTTTCGAAAAAACAGTTCAAAATTTAATTTTGCATAGCGTTTACACACGGACAGGCGGTAAACAGCTATTTAAAAACAATTAGTCAAGAAATTGGAATATGTTTTTGGAAACTACGATTACAATAGTTGTATGTATATGTGTGTGTGTAGTGAGACTGTGTAGTAATTTTTTTAACAAAGATTTGAAAACAACAAATTGTATCAAAACTGGATGGCAACTAACTGGTTTGCTTTGTTGCCTTCTTTTTTTTTTCTCGTAGTATAAATTTAACACTTTTGCAAACGGGCAAATCTTTTTGAAAATGTATTCAACAGGCAAGCGACGCGCGCACGATTCTTTCCCCCCTAATCGAAAAAACACACGAAAACGAAAACACAAAACGGCGACGCTGACGTCGACGACAGGTGTCTGCAGTGTCTACGCTTTGAAAGTTCTGGCGCAATCGCGTTTTACTTTTCCGCAATTAAATCGCAATTACTTATTATGTTGATTAATTTGTTGACTTTTATTGGGCTCAATTTGAAAATTGTGTACACGCTGCGCACCCGCATAAAACACGTCCGTACTCCGCCGAAACAACAACAATTATGACGCATATAACAGTGCTGTAAACGTTGTTGGAGCTTGGAGGCATGTTATACTCAAAATGGCTATGTTATCGCCGAGAGAATAAGCAAAATGTTAACTCACATTGTGCTGTTAAAATGCGCTGCTAATCTGCTGTTATCGTGCAGTGTTGAAAAAGTCAATAGCATACATGCCGGCAAGCACAGGGTGCTTCATGTTTGCAACGTTTGCACAAACAGTTGATTTAGTAGCATTATTTAAATTAACATATAAATTGCTCTGGCTAACTGCTTGAGAAAACTAACAATAAAAAAGGTTAACACATATAAAATCAAAACAAATTTGCGCAAACACGCAAAGTGCGCGAGGCGATAACACGGCTATTGCAACAGTTTGCGCAAACACTTGTGCCGTGTATTCGGACCTTCAAAAGCACCCCACTTTTTGGTATCCTTGGAGTTAAACAATCGAATTTCTTTTTGTGTCCGTCTCGTGTTTTGAGGGCGGATATACAAAATATTCATAAAAATCATGAAAATAGCACAATTAAATAGTTATTAAATACTAAAAACGTCTTCACAAGTGCAAAGTGCTAAAGTTACTTCCAAAATATACATAAAATAAGAACAACAACAATTAATTAAAAGCAATATTTACATATATACAACAAATTAAGGACTTGTGTGTGTCTTTGCAATTTAAATGTAATTAGAGCAGAAATGTAATTTAAAGAGGCAGTTTCAAAACAAAGTGCTTTAAAAGCGTATTTTAATGAATATTTGTTAAGAACGAATGCAATTATTGATTATTCAAGCTTAAAGCTGTGCTACGTAATAATGCTGCATATTTAAAGGCGTTGTTTGTGTACTTAAAGACACCTAAAAGTAGGCAACTCATTAAGCAATCAAGGCACACATACACACATATGCACGCACACAAATGCGCCAATTGAAAAATCGATAAACTTGTGTATTTGTGTGTGTAATGCCGGCGCGTACTATCGACAACAACAACAACAACAACAAGAAGCAACGGTTATAGTAGCACGTAAGAAGAAGCAGCAGCAGACAAGGAGTAGTAAGCACAAAGAAGCAGCTACAAAAGCAAATGTCAAAGGACAACAGTGCACGGTGTAAATTGACACACACCCTGCACTCCGCTGACCGGTTTAAAAATAAACAACCCCTCCTACTCCTCCTCCACCCCTTTTAAGAGCTGTCTCTGTTGAAGGCAGCAGCAAAGCAAGCCGCCATTAGACGTCATACGAATGCTAATCAGTTCATAGTGGCAACCATGCAAACGCTGCGCAAGAAAACGAGTCCTTGTAAATGTAAGTTAATTCAAATTTAAAATTTTAAAAATTGTTTTTAATTTTAATTTACGTTTAGTTATCGATAACATTTACACATACTACCTGAACCAGGTGCATGACGCGCCAGTCTGATCGTCTTTAGCCCGCTTAGCTGACAGCTGCTGCGCCGGCGTCGCTGCTGTCGTTGGCTGTTGTCGGCAGGTGGTGCAGCTGCTGCTGTTAGGATTTTAGCAAACAACAACAGCAACAACAACAACAGCAGCGTCGACGCTCTCTTCCTCGTTCGCTCTCTCTCTCTGTCTAGCACGCTGAGCACATTGTTGTTGCTGTTTTTTGCATAGAATACGCGCTAAATAATATTGAAATTCCAGTGTATTGTATCTGTATCTGTGTGTGTGCGTGTGTATTTGTTTTTGTGGCTTTTGTGTATTCTGCTGTCTACACTCCCACAGCAGAGGGCGCAGCATCGCATTGAGAGCAGCGTCAACATTGCTGTCGCCGTCGCAGTCAACGTCGCTGCTGTCGTCATTTCATTCATTCCCTGAGCGCGAATCGCAGCGGTTTTGCTGCGCTGTGAATTTATTATTGTTGTTGTTGTTTATTTTTTCCTGTGTGTTTTTAATTAAAGTATAACAAAAAAAAATATATATATACGTCGCGAAAAAAAACGTTTATTTGTTATTATTGTTTGCTTGGAAATGCTTTGAATGTCACTCGACTAAAGCGATACAGATACAACGCAAAGATACAGATACAAATACAGATACAGATACATTTGCTTAAACTGCAGATACAGCTAAAGAATGTGTTAAGATTAAGTTTTTGCTTGTCTAACGCTTAACAAAATGGTCAAATCTTTGGTCTCCAAGCTGCAGGCATCTTCAAATCTATCATTAGCGTCAACTTTTGGCCTTGGCAGCAGCGGCACCGAGGAGACAAATTACGCAAAACGTTAGCCAAACAACAGTCTTTTGTTTGTTTATCTATGAGATACACACACACACACACACACACATATATACACACACTAAATACATATTAAATAACATAATTTTCATCTTTCCATTTCTGCTTTCCAGATCGCAATGATCCCGGCCGCTTCTTTGGCGATGGCGTGCAGTTCAAGGCCAAGTTGATTGGCATTTTGGAGGTGGGGGAGGCGCGCGGCGATCGCATGTGCCAGGAGGCGTTGCAGGATCTCAAAATGGCCATACGCGCCGCCGGCGAGCACAAGCAGCGCATCATTATACATGTAACCATCGACGGTTTGCGTTTGCGGGATGAGAAAACCAGCGATTCACTGTATCATCATCCTGTGCACAAGATCAGCTTTATTGCGCAGGACATGACGGATTCACGTGCATTCGGTTACATATTTGGTTCGCCGGATAGCGGGCATCGTTTCTTTGGCATCAAGACGGACAAGGCGGCCAGCCAGGTGGTGCTGGCGATGCGCGATCTCTTCCAGGTCGTCTTTGAGCTGAAGAAGAAAGAGATCGAGATGGCGCGCCAGCAGATCCAAGGCAAGGCGCTGCATGATCATGCCAGCCAGCTGGCCAACCTGTCCTCTTTGAAATCTGGCCTCATTGAGCTGGGTGCCACCGGCGGCAGCAGCTCATCCGCTCACGCCGCTGGCCTCAGCATGCTGGGCGCTGGCGGCGTCAATGGCGTTGGACTGACCAGATTAGGAGTTAATCTCGATGTGGCCAGAACATCAGGCGCGTCGGCAAAGGAGGTAGGCGTAACTATAAATCTTCATTCACTTATTAACTAATCAATGCCTTTTCCAACAGATATCGCCGGAGTCCGTTGCGGATCTGGTCGATCTGGAGCAGGAGCTGACCTCGCTGCAGCGCGGCATCAGTCAAATGGAGCGCATCACGCCCAATGAGCCAGCTAACATGCATCAGCCGGGCGCTGGTTTGACCAAGTCCGCCAGCGAGGATGATCCCTTTGGCGATAGCTTTATCTACGTGCCCTCATACAACATCTTGCCACCGCCACCCGAGTCCGGACGCACACGCCACAAGCAGACCAGCAAGACGCCCGATATTGCTGCTGTTGGCTCCACGCTGGATGCCATCACCACGCTTATGTCGCCGCCACCTGGCGTAGGTGGCTCCCCAGCCACACTGCAGCCGGATGACGATGATAGCTGGCTGCATGAGCTGCAGCAGCAGAACGATGTCTTTGACACCACCAAGGTGTCCAGCACACCCACGCCCATGACAGCAGCTGCTGTTTTAGGCAGCCTCAACATGGCGCCTTTAGCCGCTCGCGAATCCTCGGCAACGCCCACACAACAAATCAGCGATATCGCCGCAGCGCCCGCTGCAAGCACAGCACTCGATGTGGGGTTAAGTGCTCTGGCCAATCTTACAGCAGCCGCGGAGGCGGAGGGGTCAACAACGACGACAGCGACGGCGGCGGTCATGTCGGGTAAGTTGCTTCATTTCAAGTTGATTGCAACACCAACAAACAGCCATTAAAGAGCTGCTATTCACGATGGATGCGAGTAGAGGGTTAAGGGGTGAAATCGAGACACTACAAATAAGCGAAGGGGTTTAAGGGGGAGGGGGGGAGGGGTGCGCATTTGAGACTCAGACACTACAGATGAGCTCAATGAGACGCAATCAATTGGTCGCATTCTCACTTATTATGTGTAGATTGAAGACAACTTTTAGATATATCAAATATATATATATAGATTTGCATAATGGCTAAAGAAAGGGTAGAAAATTTGATCTTAATTTCTTTTGTGTTCACATTTAGAATCAAAACTGTTTAAGATTAGAATTGGAGGTTTGAAAAACAGTTTAAAAATCGGCAAAGAAATTGAAACCTGCATTTCAACCATACTAAAACCACTTAGCATACAGATTACATAGTTGCTGGTATAGTTAACAGTTGCTTAACATAGCATGTTACAGTTAATAACAGCGCAACAATGCTGCTAATTCTAATGTTAAGTGCTTTAAAGTACTTTACATACACTTTTCAATATATATGAAGTTATTTCCGGTTAGTTTTCCAGCTAATAGAACTTACTTAAACTCTTTTAGACGCTATCATCGTGAGTGCAGCTCTATTTTTAGCGTTTTTCTAATAACTAACACCCACAATACTAAACCAA
The DNA here is from genome assembly GCA_949708635.1 of Hirtodrosophila cameraria. Classification (NCBI taxonomy): domain Eukaryota; kingdom Metazoa; phylum Arthropoda; class Insecta; order Diptera; family Drosophilidae; genus Hirtodrosophila; species Hirtodrosophila cameraria. The sequence goes on along the minus strand of OX453091.1, from coordinate 22,476,901 downwards.
CCACTCCCTAAGTTGTTTTGTTGTTGTTTTTGCGTTTCTGTTTTAAAAATACCAGTAGTTCGATATAGTTCTTCAGTTTTTGTATTAGTTTCTTTTACAATTTTGTCGTTTTTCTTTTCGACACCGAGTCCTATCTATTTTTCTACTGTTTTTTCCAATTCTGTGTGCTTTTTCTATGCTGTCTTTTTTTGTGGGTGTTCGCCAGATGCGTTTACAGATCTGGATCCGCTGGGCATTGGACGCACGCGTCCCTATGTCGATAAGAAATATTTCTTTCAAGAGCTTAAGAATCCGCCCAAGAAGGTGCTCAAGGAGCTGGGCTCGAGTCAGGGCGACAACTTTGATGACTTTCTGGGGGGCAAGGATAGTGCTAACTTTGAGGATAATGTTGGCAATGGCAGCAACAACAACAGTGCTATAACAACAACAGCAGCAACAATAATAACAACAACAACAACTACTAACACAGCAGCAGCACAAGCAACACCAGGTACTGACCATGCCCAGTAGTGCTGCAAAACTATCGATAGCTTAGATAGTCGATGACGATTTCAAAACGATACTATCAAAAGCGATATTTGAAAGCTATTAAGACGTTGCACATCTAAGAAACAGACAACCAAAAGTACAAACAAATCCTATCGATAGTTAATAAGCAAATAGCATCGATACAATCGATAATGTTATGTGGTACTCTAGTACTACTTGAAACTCTTAAAAACAACAATATCGCGACGTATTATTAGCAGAGTATTTGAGACTTTTCAAATCTAAGAAACGATAGCGGAGATTTTTTTTCAAATTTTTGTACGAATTAAACTTATCGATAGCTTAACAAAAAACAAAATCGATACGTTGCTTAGTAAATGATTACAAAAGTATTTAAGATTTTGACCAAACAAAAAAAATGCGAATAAAACGTATCGATAGTTAAACAACGAACACAATCGATACTATCGATAGTTTTGCAGCACTTATGCGTAGCTTTTAGCCATGACTACTAACTCGGCTAACATTTGCACATTATTTGCACCACTCGCGCAGGAAACGCCGCCAGTTGCAGCAACAGCAGCAGCAGCGCGACAACTAACCCACTAATAACCACCGCCAGCTTTGGGCAGCAACTGCTACTAACCAATTCCAATACCAATATCAATTCCAATTCCAATATCCGTTCACAGCTCAGTCCCTCACCCACCAGCAGCCAACAGCAATACGTCCACTCCTATGCACATGCCCTGGCCCATTCCCATTCACATAATCACTCGCAAACGCATTCCCAGACCCAAACCCAATCCGAACCACAATATCCGAAACTGAAACTAATGCTACGCAACAGCAAGCCTATTAATCCAGCAGTCATCAACTATTATACCACAGAGCCAACACTGGAGGAGCAGCAACAACAGGATGGCAATCCGGTGCTGCTGCCACGCGACACAGATCCATTTTCACCCACACGCAAGAAGAGCGATCCGGATCCGTTTCAGGAGGGCGATCTTTTTGCCAAGCTGGATGCTTTTGAGTTCGATGCGCCTCAATCCTCAGCAAATGTCTTCAATGGTCCACTCCAAGTGCAGCTGCCGCCGGAGCAACAACAACAACAGCAGCAACAGCAGCAGCATTCCTCGGATGGCTGGCAGGCGGACATCTCACGCCTGGAGCCGCTCAACAGCAGCGTGCGTCATCGTCCCACGCCTGTTGCCAGCATGGTCAATATGGGTGGTCCTTTGGATGTCATCTCCAGCATTAGCAATAAGAAGATGCCGCATTTATTTGGCCAGACTCGCTTCTCCAAGCGCGGCGACTCCTCTACTGGCATTGGCTCCAGCGTCAACATGCGCCGCCTGCAGGAGAGCGACTCGCTCAGCGAGAATGAGGCCGCACCGGAGCCGCCGCCACGTCCTGATTCCACGCCCTATTCTGAGCCGCCGCCGCTGCCGCCCAAGAAACAATTCAGCGAGCTGATCATTAGGCCCACGCCCGCAGCGCCATCTGTTGGGCGTTATGAGTACTTGAACCATAGCAGCAATCAGCTGCGTCGCAGCGTTGATGCACCGCCCATACCGCTGCCTTCACGTCGCGTTGGACGCTCGGATGGCTGCTTTCCCGGTCCGGGCAGACCACGCAAGCCTGGTCACACTGAGGATGACTATCTAGCGCCCTTGAGCGGCACAACGCCGCCGCCACTGCTGCCGCCGCCCACACAAACCGGCAGCAGTCGTGCGCGTCCACAGCGGCAGGCATCCTTGGGTCGTCCGCAAGACATCTACGAGAACAAGGCAGAGATTTTACAAGCCCAAAAAGAAGCTGCTGCCTTGGCGCCGGACATCACGCTGACGCAGCTGCTCACGCTGGGCATGGATGATCTGGCCATCAAGCTGAATGTGCCCGCCAGCAAGCTGAGCACCATGACTCTGGTCCAACTGACTGCCTATCTCTCGGAGTTCTTGCAGGCCAGCGGAGAGCCAACTAGAACAAGTCCAGCTGTGCCGCTGCAGTCACCAGCTAGCTCCTCGCCGGCGGTGTTTAAGGTGAACTTTGATCAGCAGACATCGTTTGTGGCCAAGTTTGATGATACATTTGGCGAGGATCTTGGCCAGGATGCGTTTGTAGCCAACTTTGCCAACTTTAATGAGGCGCCTTCTTTAACAGCGCCTGCGGTGCCACCTGCAGATCGCTATGCAGTGTTTCGTGAGATTATTGATCTGGAGCTGCAACAGCAGCAGCAGGAGACGGATCTAATGGGCGATCTAACGCCACCGCCCGTGGACGAGGCGCAGCAGGAGCAGCAGCAGCAGCAACAACAACAACAACAACAGCAGCAGCAGCAACAGCAGTTGCCACAGCTGGACATGGTTGCGCCGTCAGCGCTGGAGCTGGATCAGCAACAGGCACCGCCCAAAATAGACACCAAGATCACCGAGGTGGTGGCCCAGGCCAAAGATCGCTATGCAGCGCTGCGCGACATCATCCTAGTAGAGAATCTCTTTGACAAACCCTTGCCAAGTGCTACGCCAGCTGTGGCAGAGAAGGATCTGCTGCAGGATCTGTTTAGTGATGAGTTCAACGAGGATCAGGACATTAGACAGATCATGGACAACAACACTCACGACAGACGCGGTCTCGTGGACAGTCGTGGGCTGCCCGCTGAGCCTTCGTCCTCGGCGCTGACCATTGCCGATGACGACGATGATGATGATGAGGACGCGGGCGGCGAGAGCAGCCTGGACAGCAATGAGAAGGATGCGGAGCCGGTTAGCGCACAGGATCAGTACGAGAAATTGTCCACCAGCGCCGAGAAGCCCGAGTTCAAGTCGGAGGAGCAGCTGCCGCCCAAACAGGACAGCAAATTCCTCACCGTTGTCAGCGCCGGCAGCTGCGCTGGCCGAGATGACATTGAAATTGATGAGCTAATGCAGCGTGCCATATCCAATCTATCGCTGGACTCGCGTGATCGCATATCGCCAGCCACATCCTCGGCGGCGCCTTCACGTGGTCCACCACACCAGCTGCACACGCCCTCGCAGTTTAATGATGTGAGCACCTCACCCATTCCGCACCAGAAATCACCAGCACCGCCGCTTAGCAGCCAAGCAGCTGCCTCACCCGTTCCCTCACAGCTCTCCGCCGTCTCCCAGCTTATCGATACGGCCACCAAGCAGCTGCAGTCCGAACGCGATCGGGATCAGCCCTCCTGGGCAACCTTTGACTCACCCAAGCTGGCAGCCGCACTCAGCGGCAGCGGCAAGGGCAAGGCACGTCTCACGCTGCCACCGCCACCCGCCTCCAACACTTCCCAGCAGGACACTGCTGATTCTCCTTGCAGCTCGGATCCTCGTGATGATGCGGGCGGCTGGTCCAAGCAGCAGCAACAACGCCGCTGGGCCAAGAAGGAGCGCCAGCAGACCTCCTCCAGCTCACGTGATCTCAGTCCCTGGGACGATGAGACACCCGAGTATATCAAGCAGCAGCGTCGTGGCCTGCCTCCGCCGCCGCCACAGCTGGCACCGCATCCACATGCCCATGGCTACTACATGCGCCATGCGCGACGCCTCAACTCCTGCGACGAGGATTACGAGTAAGTCGTAGAAACTAAATACTGAAACCTTTATAACAATCCTTTATCTGCAGCTACGATGCCGAGTTCTGCGCTCGTCGGGATCGGGAGCAGCCGCCGCGCAAATTCAAGCAAGGACTCTCCCGCAGCAGGGATAACTTTGAGCTGGGTAAGTTTTCTAATCTTTAGCTTCCTTTACCCACATTAACTAATCTTTGCTGCTTCTATAGACTCTCCCAGCTGGTACCATCATCCGCCACATCACACCTGGTCGCCCCAGGAGATCGAGCAGGGCGTGCGTGGACGCAGCTTTGAGCGTAGCGCCTATGAGCGCTCCAGCTATGGTCCGCCGGCGCCCATGTACGATAAGCGTGGTCAGCCGCTGCCCAGAGAGCGGGAACGTGAACGCTCCAAGTATCGAGAGCGTGAATATCGTGACTACTCACGTCCTGGCTATGATTTTGACTATGAGAATGTCTACGAGGAGCGACGCTCGCCCATGGCACCCAGCTATAAATCGCGACCAGAGTATCTATATGAGCGAGAGCGCGACAGGGACAGGGAACGCGAAAGAGAGCGCAAGTCCTTTGACCGCGAGAGTGTCGAATCCTTTGAAAGCGCAACGCGACGTCGACGCAGCTTTGGCAGCGGCGGCGAGGTGTATGGCAGCCTGGACAGCCGCGATGAGTATCGCGAGCGGGAACGGGAGCTGAAGACGCGCTCGCTGCGCAAGCCGGCGACGTCATCCGCCAAGCTGCGTGTCACCGGCGACATTGACTACGAACAGGATTCGGAGCAGGATTTCCAAAGGCAGCGCAGCCTGCAGCGGCCCAGCCAGCTAGGCGGCGATGTGGTGGCTGGCGCGACACAGCGTTTGCGCAAGAGCAGCGGCTCCAGTCCCTGGGATGGTGAGGGTAAGCTTAATGGGAATATCCTCTTCAAACCCAGCTCTAATCTTAATCAATTCCCAGAGCCCACGCTGCCCGGCCAGAAGTCCTGGAAACGACCAGCCAGCGCTGCGGAAACGGAGCGTCGTCTGGCGGAGAGCCGACGTGCCGCGGCGCTGGCACAAACGCCTTCCGATGGCGAAAAGGATCGCAGGTAAGTCTGCCATAAAAGGTTTCAAAGAAGGATTCATTATGCCCAAAACTCTTCCAGATTCCGCAAGAAGACGCGTGCACGTAGCGCCAAGGATCTGGCCACGCTGGGCGCACGTTATGGCAGCGGACGCGGCGTCAGGGACAACTACGACTACATTAGTTGCCAGCGCAACAACGATGACGATGATGATGAGGATTATGTGGACGATGAGCCGCCCACGGATGAGGATAAATTTGAGCGCTTAAATCGACGTCGCCATGAGATGCATCAGCGCATGCTGGACAGCGAACGCAGGCAGCTGGAGCGGCATGCGCCCACGCTGGCCAAGCTGCCAGGTCAGAATAGGCCCCCACGCAGTGGTGGTGGCGTCAATAGCGACTATGGCTTTGTAGATAGCTATGAGCAGACGCCCACGCCCAGATCCAATGCCAGCAGCACAGCGGTTATTATGAGCGGCGGTGAATCCTCTGCTGGCGTTGGAGGCGGCGGTGGCGGCGGCGGCAAGTTTACTTTCGACGATGGCTTCGAATCCGACTTTAATCAGAGCTCGCCGCCGCCTGCGCCAGCTGGTACCGCCTCCAGCTGCAACTCGACGCCCGCTGGACCAATCTCGGCCAGCAGCACAATTGGCTCCAAGTCGCTGTTTCGCTTCTCCAATGATTTCTCCGAGCGTGAAAAGCTGCAACAACAGCAGCAACAACTAGAACAACAACAACAGCAGCAACAACAAAGAGATAACTTTGAAGTGGAGCAGCCAACTGCATCCACACCTCCCATTACCCAAAAGCTGCGCTTCGATGACAATGTCAAGGTCTCGCAGTTCGATGATGCCGCCTTTGAAGATGACTTTGCCAAGGCGTCCTTTGACTTTGACAAGGAGCAGGCATCGCCGGCAGCGCCCTCTGCCTCGAGTCGAAAGCAGAATATGCGCAGCAGCAAGCTGCAGCAGCGACAGGATTTGATTAAGAAATCGGAATCGGTTAATATATTTGCCAAAAAGCAGGAGGATCCATTTGAGGATGATGAATTCTTCAAGTCGCCCGATGAGTTGCCGGGCGTTGATAACAATGATGAGAACAACCATGATGCCAACAAGTTTCAATGGAACGAGGACAGCAACTTTGCCAAGTTTGATGAAAATATGTGATTTGATCAACTCTTTGCCAAGGCATCTTACCTAGCGGAGCAGCCGGAAAGCGATAGCGGCAACTATGCCGAAATTGATGTCATCAACAATGGTGACTTCAACTACTTGACCAATCTCAATCAATACTATCAGGAGCAGCGTTTGCAGGCCTTGGCACAGCTGCATCAGCATGACTATTGCAATGTGCCGCTCAAGCAAACCAAATCCACTTCGACCACAACGAGTCCTTGGCATGAAACCAGCAGCAAGCCAAGCAAATCCAAGTTGAAGCTGCTGCTGCGCAAGCCTAGGAAATGGAAACTAAAACGCAGCTTTGATGAGTTTGTCAAGTGTCTCGTTATCGCCACATCCGAGCATGTCTACGACTATGATGTCCTTTGGTAGCATGAAACCAAGTCGGAGAGCAAGTCAACCTAACCAAAAAAAAACATAAACCCTTTCTTAAAGCGGTCTTTAAACTAGGCAATTCTTGCATTTTCAACTTGCATCGTTTCGTGCATCACAGGAACCATGCATGTTCACTTGATTGATGTAAAGATCTTGCACGAAACTTGATTTTATAATAATTGCATCGTCTAAATACCGCTTAATTAACTGTCTATCTGTTCGTCTAGTCAAATATCAATTGCCATATATTAAATAATATGTAAACTCGTAATATCCTAGCTTACTCAATAGACTGTGATTTTATGTAAAATGTTTAAACCACTGATCCCAATTTGGAAAACCACTCCCAAAAACAACACTGACTTATGCTTTCCGATCTTGCTCTCAGCCAATTTCTATATATTTTAATGTCGTTGGTAATCATCTAATATTAGCTAATAATTTCAATCAAGTTTTGTATATAAAAAAAAAAAAAAACAGAGAGAATTGCAACTATCTAGAAGATTTACCATAGTTATTTATGCTACAATTAATTCGATAACAATAACAATAACAATAACAATAACAATAACGATAACTAGTGCGTTTGTTAAAGTTAGATACTTCCGGTATTTTGGTAACGCATCTAAAAAATTTCGAATCCAAATACTCATCCTTCAAGTAACGAAAGCAACTAATTAATGCCTATGCTAAATGTCGTCTAGCTTAGTGTTACTTAAAATATACTATTTAAACATATACATAAACATACTTATTAACATTGTCATTAACTTGAGAGTATCATTATTCAAAAGTGCATAACTACATACTCGTAATATATCTAAACATACTATCATATAAAGTGTAACTAGCCTAAAGTGTTTATTATTTAACTACATATATAGACATAACACACACATACACTAAATCGAACAAATTGAACGATCAACAGGTAAACAAGAACACCAAGCAAGCTATATAACTATATTGAGATACACATACATATTACATATTTATACGAATATGAACACGAATACGAATACGATAGTTATTATGATATTTGTTCTATCAATTAAAACGTGAAGCGAACATTCAAAAATGATTCTTTTATATTTTTGTGTTTAAGAATTGAGTTTTATGTGAGTAGGTTTATGAGAAATAGATTGATTTTTGCTTTAATTCGATATTCTTAAGAAATATACTTTTGGTTTTCTAAAATCATTTATATTCCTTGAAAGAATAAACCCAATATTTATTCGGATCATCTTTTTGGTGTAGCTTGGTTCTGCATTTCCATTTCCTTTGTTTTAGAAAAATGTTATATTTTTTTGAAATTTTTAAGAATATTTTATCAAGCCAAAAGTGAGCAAATTACAAGTCAAAAGATCTTTTAGAAGTTCAAAGATACAATTTTATCCATTTAAAATCAGTAACAAGTCCAAATAACTTAAGATAGCAATATTATATATATTTATACTTTTTTTTAATACTGAACTTAAACATATCTAGTTGAATATAATGTTCGTTATTATCACAATAATATGGTTATAGTCCACTAAATAGATGATTTATATATTTAACCATTACCAGACACTCTTATAGCCATAGCCATAGCTGGGATAGCCAGGATAGCTGGGATAGTAGCCATAGGCATAGTTGTAAGGATACGTATAGGTGGGATAACCGCCGCTATATTTATAGTACGTGTTCGGATACGTTGCCAATCCTGGCCAAGCTGTTGTTGCCGTCGGCACATAGTAGCCATTGTAGTTGCGTGTAACAAACTGATGACTGGTTGACACAGGCACAAGTCCCGGAACAGGAGCATGTGCAGCAACAGGAATGGTGGGATAAACACTGGCAGGTATAACGCTGGCCTGGCACAGGGCTAAAGCCAGCAGAATGCCGCAGATGATGAGCTGCAAATTGAAGATTGGTTATTATTGATACCTATAAATCGTTTTGATAAGTTCATATGACTTACTTGCTTCATATTATTGATTTCTTGAGAGGATTAGCCTGCACTGCTGGCTTGCTGCTCACTGTACACTTGCACCAACTGCTTGCCAGCTTTTATACCACCTTCGTCTTGTCCAATGCATTTGCTTTTCAAATGCAGCCGCCCAGTTTGGAGGTTTACCCATTTTTGGGACTGTTTGACTGCCCATTTGAGAGCTGGAGCCCAGTGCAGCTCAAGGGCAGCTCATTTGCATTGTCTAAGCTTGGCATGGTTGACGCAAGACCCTTCTTCTGCTGTTGATATTGCTAATATAAAATATTATGCAAATCAAATAGCAGCTGAGTCAACAAAGCATTTATTTTTATTAAAATTCAAGAATCAATATGAAACTTTTATCATAGGACATTCCTCTGTAGCAACACCCGAACAGTTCTTTAAACATATCATATAATGTACATCAAAAATTTGCACAATATATAAATATATATATATTTTTTAGAGCTGGTATTGAACAATAAGCGAAATGGGGCAAATTTCAAGATATCAATTCTTATCAAATTGATTTTCAAATTCAACAATGTATAAGGAAATCGGAAAGGAATCGGAACTCGGCAACTATTCCTGTTTGAAAAACAAAACCAGAAACGGATGGGCTTGATTTAGTTCAAATTTGTGCTATAATTTACTATATACATTTTAATTAATTAAGTTTACAACTCTAAAGCTGTTTCCATTGAGGCCAAGTCTTGATTTCGTTAAACAACGCTGTGCCAGGACAGGCGGTAGCCTTGGTCTGACGATGACCCAGCAAAGTATAGTCGCTTCTCAAGTATCCACCCTGTTTGGCTAGCTCAATCAAATCCTTGGCATTCTGCAGCATTGTGGAAGAAGGCGCGCTGCTCTCAAAGTTGCCCAAAAAGACAATACCAATGCTGCGGCGATTATAGTTGGGTGCATGTGAACCCTGCAGTCCAAAGCCACGTCCTTCGTAGACCTTGCCATCGCCGGCAATAATAAAGTTATAGCCAATATCGCTGAAGGAGCGTCTGCCCTTGTGATCCGTTTGAATGCCCTTGATCATGCGCTGGCATTGTTGGGATGTGCTGCAGCCATTGGGATTATCCGAGTGGTGTATGATGACATATTCCACAGCGCCATTGATCCTTGAGGGAGAACGTGCACTGACAGCGCCCCAACTGCTGCGGGGTTCAATGGTCAACGCTGACGTCGTCGCAAGCAGCGCTGTTTATTAGAAAGATGAGCTGATTAGTTGCAAATTTTATAAGCTTCTCAAATGTTTGATTAATTACCAAAGACGCAGATCGCTAGCGACGCTAGAAACTTGGTTGCTGCTGTGTTCATCGTTTCACTTTGAGATGTGGTTCGGCAAACAAGCTGTTTAAATACCCCGATAAGGTGTTTATATTGCCATATTGCGAATTGGGGTATTTTACTTTTTTAAACCGTTATGAAACTAAGACATTATTCTTAATAAAAAGTCTTGTTCTGAACTGCACTTTGGCAAATTTGCACAGAAGTGGAATTGTTTGGTGTTCTGTAAACCAAAAAAACTACTTTCAACAGTAAAAAAAACCTGCTTAATTCTAGTTCAGTGCATAATTTTATTAAAATTGTATGTTTTTCGAGAAATTCTAGAACATTAGTTATTTGATTAGGTATAAGTGTTTAAAAAACAAAGAGTTTGCAGTTCTGGTAAGTTAATCTATTTTCAATTTCAATTTAAACATTTATTTAGCCCTGTTCCCATTTCCGAAAACCTTAAATTTCGAATCATTTTCGAACTTGTGTTAATAAATTTTAAAGAGAAGTTGGAAAACTTTTCATTAAAACGCCTTTTCTATACATATTCGGAACACACTTTCATTTGAAGAGCACACAAAATTCGACTCAAACTTCGAAAACGTTTTCGGTGATGTACCCGAGGGGGAATCACTTGCTTGGCACAGTGATAAGACAAATTTCAAAAATACACACACAAACAAACAGCATATGTATAATTAACTTTGCATATATTTGAACTTAAAACTAAAATATTAAACATTGCTGCAACTTGGAAGATTTCCAAGAATTTAAAACAAGATCTTTTACTTTTGAATTCTACGTTTAACTTTAACGGCTTTCTTGGGCTTCGTCTGTACAGACTTGGGTTTTTTCGCGCTTTCATCGGGCACCAGCTGATCAGCCATTTTCAGCTGCAGCTTCTCCATGAGTGTCATTTGGCCTTCGGCCGCCGGATTCTTATGTAAAGTCGCCTTGCGTGCATTGCGCACCTTTTGTATAACTTTCTGTTTCTTTGTCTTCTCTTGATCTTCGCGCAGAGCTTCGAGCGCAGTTTTGTAGATGTTTGCGTGCTCGACTTCTATGTCTGGTGAGACGCTGAGCTCGTCACCCATCGATTTGCCGACCTCGTTGAGCATTTTCTTGAACTGTATTTGATCCTGATCCGTGAGCATGGTAATGGCCGTGCCGTTTTGGCCAGCACGAGCTGTGCGGCCTACACGATGTATGTAGGTCTTGATGTGACGCGGCGCCTCGTAAGAAACAACAATGTCCACATTTGCAACATCTATGCCACGCGCCAGTGCATCCGAGCAGATGAGGCCATTAATGTGGCCACGTCCAAACTCAACCAGCTGACGTTGGCGTTCACCCGCCGACAAACGAGCCGACAGCTCGGATATCTTGATGCCCTGATCCGCGAACATGCTGCGCAGCACAAAGGTCAAGCGGCGTGCGGTGTCTGCGCTATTGGTGAAGCACAAGAAACGCTTCCAACCGTACTGTTGCACCAAAGCGTACAACGTAAGCGGCTTATAACGCATCTCAGTCAGGCAATACTGCTCAGTTAATTCCGCAGGCGTTGTGTACTTGCCAATAAACTGACTGCTCTGCGCCACGCTCTGCTCGGGCTGCTCCGGATTGTCCGCAGTTGGTAGCAGGATGGGCAATGTCAGCACTGTGGTAAAGAGCTTGGGCTGAAACAGTCGCAAGTTCTGCAGTTTCTCGGGATCCTGCGAGAGCGTGGCCGAGAAGAGCAGCTTGTGCGGCTGTTTGCCATAGCTGTTGAGCAGCTCCTGATAACAGAGTGGCGCCTGAACACCCGCCAGCAGATTATCCGTTGTATTCCGCACATGCGTGTCCAAATGATAGAGCCAGTTTTGAAAGACAGCGTCCATAATGCGATCAGCCTCGTCAATGACCAGAAACTGCAGCGACTTCAGGCAGAAGCCCTTGGTGGCATGCAGATGATCCACCAGACGACCTAGAAATTAAGGATTAGCTGGTATAAACTTAAGCTGTGTGACCAGCTTACCCGGCGTCGTGATCACAATGTCCACCTTGGAGTAGTAGACGCCTTTATACAGCTCCAGCAGCTTGTCTTGCTCATCCTCCAAACGATGCTGCTTGGACAGCAGACACACCTCCAGCTCTGTCTTGCTGCACAGCGCACTAAACACCTTGTATACCTGCAGCGCCAACTCAGCCACCGGCAGCACAACCAGCGCACGCACTTTGCACTGCACACGCTGCGCCAGCAGCTGTACAATGGGTATGGCAAAGGCCAAAGTCTTGCCACTGCCGGTGGGCGCCGAGACGCATATATCGCGCGGTCGGAATGGCGCCGGCTTAGCATGTGCCTCCAGTATCCAGGGTATGACAGCGCTTTGTACGGGAAACAGTCGCTTGATTTTCATTTGCTTCAATGCGTTGCAAGTGTACTTCTCCAGATACGGCTGCTGCTTGATGGCGGCCACATGCTGCTGCTCCTCAGCGTCGCTCTCAGCGGGCTTCAGACTGCCACCCTCAATAATTGTGGGATGTGCCAGCCAGGCGGGTAAAACCATTTCCACCTTCGGCCGTTTGGCTGTCGCGGCATCTGCGCCAAGCACTTGGAAATCATTTGTGGGTTCTGTTTCCTTGGGCTCCTCTTCTGGCTTTGGTTCGGCCGCATCCTCGTCCTGTTCCTGTGTAGCTGCTGGCTCAACAGGTTTTTCAGGCACAGGTTCTTTTTGTATCGCGGGTTCGCTGACTTTGTGTTTCCTTTTTCGTTTTTCTGCCTTTTGCAGCAACTTTTGTAAAATGACGTCTTCGTTTGCCGCTTCGCCGCTCTCCTTAGGCACTTTTTTATGGTCCTCCGTATAGCTGTGGGCGTGGCAAATTAATTAATATAAGTGTACGTCATTATTATTTATATTTAATTACCGATTTACTGTAAATAATTCCATTTTTTATCACAGATTTATAAAAGCCGCGCACGTGTTGATGTTTACGTTTTAACGATGCCAGGCATCGATGCTTCTTATCGATAATTCTATATTAGCATCGATATTTTACTCGATTTGGCGATATACTATTTAATAGTGTGACCAGCTGTAGCGCGCATATTTGAATTCTTATAAATCACATTGTAGCGCGCACTTTTGAATTTTAAGCAAGTCAAGGGGAACTTCTAAATAAATAAATTTGCAAATCAGAGTCATGAACAATGATTCACAAATAAATAATCATAATTGTAATTGTCAATTGCATGTACACAAATAAACTAATTCAACGGAAATTCAAATGTAATTAGTTTACTATGCTAAACATCTAGGGACTTTTTATTTATCCCTGACTAGTTTACTTGCGTTGATGCGTGTCTTGATAATTACGTGTTGTGGATTTGTACGCAAATTATGATTCATTTAATCCAGAGTTCACACTTGACGTGCTCGAAAAACCGCAAACGTCAGCGATGTCGCCGCTTTAATAATTGGCAACAGAAAACCGGTTAAATGCGTTTGTTATTTTAACAAAAGATTTGGCTAGTTTGAAATGTTATCTATCTTAAAAGCAGCTATAATATTAAAGTTATGCAAATAGGTGAAATTTAAAAAAGAGAATATGAATATTGTTGCAAGATGTTGCATACATATAACAACTGAGTTTAAACTTAATTTGTTCGTACTTCCTTTTGTAAATACTTTATAAATATGACTTAATGTATGTTATAAATCTTGTTAAGTGCACACCTGTGCTAACAAAAGGCGAAGCGAACGGGAGCGTTCTGAAAGCGATTCCACATTGTTGTTTATAATATATTACCATATAAATATGTATAAATATCATATAAATTCTCATTGATCTACTTACATGAAATTGTCGTTGAAAGCACTTAAACCATTAAAAAATCAAATGAAAATATAATAATTAAATAGTAATTAAGAAATATAATAATTAGTTATGCACAAAAACAGGAACATTTTGCGGATATAAGGCGCCACATAAAAATGCAATGTTTGTGGTTAAAAATAACGCACGATATTCATTAACCTCAGCTGCTTTGTTTCTGGTTCTTTCACGTGTTAATCGGCTAAAACATTTTTGGGGAAATTCCAGCAGAACATGTTTTTGGTCAGCACAAAAAAAATGTTGCAAAAATAAAACGTATGAATAATACGCATGTAATTTTTTATCAAATTGCATATTTCCTTGTTTTTCTCTTGTAACCGATAAAAGAAACTGTCGTCTACTCTGCTTTTTATCACTTTGGGTGTATCCGTAAATGTTGGAAATTTGCTGATTAAATTTCACTTCAAAATTGTGGTACAGACATGTTTTGCCATTCTCTCTTTCTTATCATTGCACTTGTTTAAACAGAATTTGTTTTCATTTGTCTCACATTTTAAAAGAACTGAGATAAAAACGTGTGCATTTTGTGGAAAAGTTTTGTAGAATATATCAAGTTTGTTTGTATATTCCATTCCATATTCAAATAGAGTTCAATGGAGAACCCTAGAATTAAAATTAATGTTAAGCTTTTTATTTACTATACCCTTTTGCATGCGAAAACAAAACCAGTTGATGATAAATTTAAATATTTTTTTTATAGAAATGTAACGCCCATTGCGTGAATCGTCATAACAGGGGATTTCTCGCACTGAGATGCCGTCGTCCCAACCCAAATCCACAATTCCACATTGGTTTTAGCCGGCAAACGCAACCACAGCCACTAAAAATAAAAACAATCTATAACAAACTATAAGGTGCCGACGATTTGACACCCTTTTATTTATTATTATTTTAAAATATAAATAAAATTGTAATGCCAAATCAATCTAAAAGACAAACCTTGTTCAAAAACACTTTTGCAAGAAAATCGGTTATGTTTTAGGTGTTTTGAATGTAGAAAGCGAGTTTACTTAGGAGCTGTAAACTTTACAAATCAATTAGTTTTTAAAATTTTTAACATTAATATTTACCAAATATTAAAATGTCTATAAGAAAAGAAGATTTGAAATAGAATCTTATGCAAATTTCAAGCTAACTTAGCTAAATTCAACTTTTGGAGTATTTTCTTCGAAATTGGGCAACTATATCTTATAGATATAGCTTATATATGCAAGGGCACGCTCAAGCTAACATTCGTAATGAAAATCGGTTAAGTTTAGGCATAGTTATGTTATTTGGAAAAGAAGAACAAGTGTTTAATATGAACTTGGAAACTTTACAAGTAATAAAACATTTTAAGTTCTTTCAAATTCAATAAGTTACAGATCAAAATACCCTCTCGCCAGAGAATAATAACAATAGTAGCCGCAACTCAAACACAGCACACCTGTTGACGCTGAGCAGAACTCGTTCGGAGGTGAGTTTTTGGCGAACAGCGTTCGGCACTCGGCTGTTTTGTTGTTGTTGCTGTTGCTGTAACTGAGATCGTCAAACTTAGCAGCGCTTTAAAATGCTAGGATATAAAAGCAGCGGTATTCATTTACGAGCGTTTCGTTTCGCGGTGAGCTCAAAACGCTCGCAACACACAACAAACAACACGAACTTAACGGAAATTACACAAAGTCAAAAAGCGCGAAAATTGTCAACGCAAAGAAGTCAACGAATTTGAATATCGCTGAAGTTTGCACGTTTGATAAAGTGTCGCACAAGGATTAAGTGTCAAGTGTTAAGGACAAACATAAGAAAAAGATTTATTAAAGTATTTACAAACAACAAAAAAAAAGAAATAGTTATGATGTGGAAAATTCTAATGAAAATTGCGCTGCTCGCGTTGACGCTGCAGCAAAGCAGTCGCTGTGAGGCCGCAGTCGTCTCGTAAGTGAAACCAAAACACAAATTAAGCAAATTAAATAAAATTAACCAGCTATGCAACAATTGACAATTGGCATGCATTTAAACTGGCCATAATCAAATAGTTGACCAAAAACAATTAAGATCAACTGAGCCTTGAGCTGCCAAGATTAGCTTTATGCCAAGGCAAATTGATATGTATATAGTGTAATATTTGATATATTGGCATTGTTAGCGTTGATCAGCTGACTTTTTGAACTTGTGCACTCTTTCAAATGCTGACCTTGAAACACGCAGCCAAAACTTGATAATTATCTTTGTTGAATATAAATTTCATCAATTGTCATAAAATGCAATTGTAAATAAATAAATGTCAACAATAGTTGTCTGTACAATATATCCAAGTTGATTTCTATACAATAGCTAAAAGTTTGGCATGACATTTCAGAAATTTGTAGTACAATTAACACCCAAAAAACGCGTTAATAACTTTTTAGCAGCAAGTTTATTTTGGACACTCTTTGAAAACAGCTCATTGCCAAAGATTGCTACATTTTTGTAAACTTCAATTTTTTTTGTTGTCAATTTCATTTTACAGCACCAGCAACATACGTCATTTTCCCAATGATTTTCTATGGGGTGTTGGCTCATCATCTTATCAAATTGAGGGCGGTTGGAATGCAGATGATAAGGGCGAGAGCATTTGGGATTTTATGACACATAAGAATCCAGAGAAAATTGCCGATCAATCCAATGGCGATATCTCAGCAGACAGTTATCATCAGGTAAGCTCATTTTTAACTACTTACAAAACCCCAATAAATCTTAGATTTATAAGATATTCCAACAGTTTTCATGGGCCATAAAAACAGTTGTGTTTAATTAAGCTAGTCGCAAGGCAATCAACGTGAAAGTTATGCAAAAAGGGTTACAAATCAATGGCACGTGGAGATAATCGTAATTGGAATAAGTTTGATATATTATGAACGAAACCCTTATTTTTATAACGCCCTATCACACGACGATACTTAATTTTAGCTATGTTTAACTATAAAAACTTGGCTATTAATTAAACACACATTCGGTTCATTATTCATCGTCATAAATGGCATAATTACTGTGCTGAAAGCAACTTAGTCACGGCCCCTCCTCGGTAGCAGTAACAACAGGTGTCTCCGTTTTTTTTTTTTTTATTAGATTTATGCGTTTTTACACAAAAACAGTCTCCGGCCTGAACTATGCAAATTAATTTAAAGTCGATTTGTTTGCCAAGTTTTCAGTTTGGGGGGGCCTGCTGCACTTCAAAACTAAACAACTTTGTCAGCTGCGCATTGGCATCAAGTAGATTATCACAGCTATGATTATTATGGATAATACTTATAGTTAATTGTTAGTTTTACGCAAAACTGCCTGCGTAATTGCTTAGACTTGAAGCTTATACAGTTGAATTGGTTTATGCATTGGCTTTTTATAAATTAGCATTGTATATCTAAAGAAACATCATATGTAAAATTAGCTTTATGTACAGCATAGTCTTGTCATTGATTTATGACAACATAAATAAGTTTGACATTCAAGTTAAAAGAAACCACAGCAGAGTTCTTTATAAGTCTTTGGAACTATTATAGAAAGAACTAGCATTACAAAGCATTTTAAGACCTTATCATTATTTCTATTTTAGAAATCTTCAATTTTTCTTTATAAAAATGATTCAAAAAGAAACTAATTTTAAGATGTTAGTATCCAAACATGAATAAATCTTTAGACCTATCATAGAAGTTGCTTAGAAAGTGACTAATATTTCTCTGACCCAAAAATCATATATATTTAGAGTTATCTTCAATTTTTCTTTAAAAATATTCTCAAAATGAGACTTATCTTAAGATATTAGAAGTCAAACTTCAAACACTTTTCTTGACCAGCTATAAATGACTCAAAAAGAAACTAATCTTAAGATATTAGAAGTCAAACTTCAAATACCTTTTAGAATCACCTTGAAAATCTATTATATTAAACTCTTACAGAAGGCTTACGAGTCTTAGAATACTTAAAACACTGTTCTACACTAACCTAAACTGTAAAGCTTAAATACAAAAGTATTTTTGTTTTTGCCTAACAAATCTTTAAAATTTTCACTTAGAAGTCTAAGAAAACTTAAAAGACTGTTTTACACTTGAAGTAGAAGCATATTTTTGATCACAGTTTGCAACAAACCCTCTCAAAACTCGATAAGATAAGATGCTGAACTTGAGATAAAATTCCCTACAACAATAATTCTTAAACAATTTTCCATAACCATGTTCTACTAAAATCATATCACTGAGTTATTTATCATAGCATACAATGTCATCAGCGGTGCTCAGACATATTAACCATTATATTCAAACTTGGGAAATATTAATATTTAATTGTTGATTAATTGATTTAACGTATTAAGCCCGATATGCTGACTGATCGTAATGTCGTGGCATAATATGCCAACTAATGCCAGCTAAGGTGCTATGCATGTCCGCAGGTGTCTCGTTGTCGATTTAACAAATGAATCCAAGTCAAGTCAGGCAGCTGAAAGGCGGACGCCCCCATGTCACAGTCAGAGACAGAAAGATAGAGACAGAGCCAGAGCCAGAGCCAGAGCCGGAGTTACCGATTCGTAGGCCAACTGCTAGCCTAGCGTGTCTGTCGAATTGTTGTCTCAATGTAAGGCACATAATTAGCCATATCAATAGTTAGTTATAGCCATAACCGTGACTGGCACCGCACCAAAGCTATATGTTTTTCAAGTGTCGCCAAACGGTTTGGGGGCAACGGGTTTTCTTGTTATTTTATTTTCGGAAATAGTTGGCATTCTTGACAAACTGAAACTGTCCAAATATTCAAATGTCTTTTTTTTTTTATTATATTTATTTATTAGTGCTACATGACTTCTTTTCAACTTTTCAAAAATGTATAAAATGTGTATATTGGTTTTGTGAATTGTCCGTCTGTCTGTCTGTCCGTTCTTTTAACTGTCTGTCTTTCCGTATAAAACCAGTTCTTTTTACAGTTTTGAAGCTAGAGCAACCTAACTTGGTACACATGTTGATATTTAACATACACAAAGTGTTAACTGTTTTAAAAAAAAGAGTATATTGTAGTCGGGAGCTTACACCTGCAACATTCTTACTTGTTGTTTATACTAATTGTCAAGTTTTATTATGGTAATTTGCAGACATTTCATTAATTAATGAACTAAGTTAAATATTAGCTTTACTTGAATTATTATCGACATAAATATTTACTTTTTTTTACCGATTACTTTATTTGAATTTTTACTATAGTTTCTTCTTTTGGAGTAAAATTTCTAATAAAGAGTTAAATTTTTCCTTTTCCCATTACAGTGGCGTCGAGATGTTCAAATGGTCAGAGAGCTAAAAGTCACCACATATCGCTTTTCACTCTCCTGGCCCAGGATTATGCCTGGAGGCTATATGAACAAAGTGAGCACAGCGGGCATCAAATACTACAGCAATCTGATTGATGAGCTGCTCAGATACAATATTACGCCCATGGTTACCATGTATCACTGGGAGATGCCGCAGCGGCTGCAGGAGCTGGGCGGCTGGACCAATCCCGAGATGATACCACTGTTCAAGAACTATGCGCGTTTGGTGCTCGAGATGTACGGCGATCGTGTGAAGCTCTGGACTACCATCAATGAACCTTGGCATGTGTGTGAGCATGGTTATGGTGTGGACTACATGGCACCCTCATATAACTTCCCCGGCATACCAGCCTATCTGTGTGGACACAATCTGCTGAAGGCGCATGCAGAGGTAGTGCATATGTATCGTGAGGAGTTTCAGCCACGTCAAGGTGGACGCATTGGCATTACACTAGATACATCGTGGCATGAGCCTAAAGACAAGGATAATGCAGAGGATCGTGAGGCATCCGAGCGTTCCATGCAGTTCTACATTGGCTGGTTTGCACATCCCATTTTCTCCAAGCATGGCAACTATCCCAAGGTCATGATTGAGCGCATTAGGAATCTCTCAAAACAACAAGGATTTGGTTTACGCTCACGTCTGCCCGAATTCACCACGGAGGAGATACATCGCATTAAGGGCACCTCCGATTTCTTTGGCATTAATACATATACAAGCAATTTGGTCACCCCCAATGGACACAACAATACGGGCAACTTCCCAATACCATCATTCAATCACGACATGGGCGTCGTGGAGAGCCAAGCTGATGTGGACTGGCCAAGTTCGGGATCTGTGTGGTTAAAGGTAAGTCAGCTGCAACTGTTTATAATACGATACGATAGCTAATTAAGTGGTCAAAAGATTGTTGTCTCGAGGGGCGGTCACGAGTGGATTCGCTAATTAAACAAGATGAGCTAATACCTAAGTGGGTAGGGCGCCATAATTGAAGGGGGGAAAAGCTAACCACACTTGATTTGGAGTCGAAAAAAAGACAGTAAGTGAATAATGACAAGGTGTTGGCGAAGACTACTTAACCAAGATTAAAACAAGGGTGACTTTAGCTTTAACAGTTGGGCGTAACTGGTTTTTTGCTGAGGGTTGTATTCCAAACAGGTGCGCGAGTTCAATGAACTTTCCATTAGATTTCCCCTGATGCTAAACGCAATTTCCTTTTCCTTTTATCTTTGCCTTACAGGTCTATCCCAAGGGCATGTACAATCTGCTGATGTGGATACATCGCGAATACAATGGACCCAACATTATTGTCACGGAGAATGGCGTCAGCGATCGTGGCGGCTTGGAAGATTACGATCGTGTGGATTATTACAATATGTACTTGTCCGCCGTGCTGGATGCCATTGAGGATGGCGCCAATGTCAGCGGCTACATTGCCTGGAGTCTTATGGATAGCTACGAGTGGAAGGCTGGCTATACGGAGAAATTTGGCCTATATCATGTGGACTTTAGCTCGCCGAAGCGCACACGTACGCCCAAGATCTCGGCGAAAGTTTTCTCTCACATCTGCAAGAACAATGCACTCGACTGGAGCTATCGTCCCACGCTGGACGAACAGCAGCTCTTAGCAGCCGCTCGTCTGCCGGAGGAGGAGCAGGCGGAGGCGAGCAGAAACTCAGCAGCTGTGCTGCGCTGGAGTCTAAGTCTGGTGGTGCTTGTAGGCGTTGTGTTGGCGTGGCGTTGTTAAGGTCCTTGATCCTTGTTGCTTGCCATATGAAATGACTTATGCGCTCTTTCTACATATTGTTGCAAAGTATTTTTATCCTTAGATTCTAAGTTTGTCTAACGAAATGTATTGTGTATATTATATAATTTCTAATCGTATTTAAGAAAACAAAAACAAAAAAGAACTCAAAATGAATAAAAAATTGTTGTGATATTTGCGAAATAATTAAAATGTACTGAAGTTTAATTAAAACTGGCTGGGGTTAGTATAATAAAAGTGAGAGATAATAAAGTTGTACTATTAATAGTTAATTGAAATGAGAAGCAGAGAAGTGTGACATGATTTTGGCTTAAAATGATTATAGTATGTAATAAAACTGATTATAAAAGCAAGTTCAAGATCATCTTAGCAATCAAATTCTTTGCCAAAGAACTTTGAGCTCCTTTTGCTTACCCAAGTTTAATTCATTTCCATTTGAAAGTCAAGAACAAGTTACTATTAAGAAGTAGATAAAAACAAGTTTAGGTTTGTTTGTGGCTAATCGATTGTTAACAAGCCAAGAGCTGCGTAAAGTCATGGTCATGTCTAGTTATTAGATCCGATTAACTTTTACATATCAAATGTCAAAGATATTTACACACTGCCTCATTAAGCAAAGCAAACCAAATGTCTCAGAAATTGTGTTTCCGCAACTAAATCATAATCAAAATCAAAATTGGCCAGCCCATTGTCTGCTGCTGACAAAAGACAACGATCATAGAGCATTAGACATTATTCTAGTCAACACAATATGCCCCGATGTTAGCCGATGTTTATGTAATGCTTAGACTTAGCCTCAGACTATTCTAAACACATTTAAGTAATGATGGGAACTATTTAATTGTAGGGGTGGTAAAAACTTAAAGCATGAAACTGAATAATAAAACACAGCTTAGCAACGATTGGATCATTGTTTGTTTTCTTGTGTTGTGTTGTGTTTTTATATATGCATATGAAGGCATATTGTTTACTGATCCCTAAAACAAGTTTTTGGCTAATTTTGAAATAGTTTCAATAACATATCCGCTTGTAGAGCAGTCAAGAACAAATTTAACGTATTTTGCATTCAATATAATAGTACTTAAGTGTCTGTTGTGTTTGTTCCTGGTTGACTTTCAAAAGCATTTCGCGAATGACAAGAAATAGAATCAATGTTCGAGACGGAACTCTACAAAAAAAAAAAAAACCAGTTGCCTTTCATTTGGGCAAAGCGCCTACAGCATTTGAACTTCATTATTTATTAACTATTTACTATTTGCATTACTTGGATTTATTGTTTTGGTTTTCAACACGAAAACTTGGCATAAATTAAATTACATTCAACTAAAGTTTAAATTGCTGTTTACTCAACCGCATAACAATCATTGACAATGCTAACTGCAGTCTGTAATATTTCTTATCCGGGGGGAAAAAGGTGTCCCCAGTCGTTGCACCTGTTGCCGCGAGTGTCACGAACGAGAGGCGTCTGTCGTTTTTTAAAAATCATAGTATTATTCATATATACCATATATATGTATATAATATATGATGTATTCATTGGAGTCTGGAGCATTGTGCATAGACAAAGCATGGGCGTTGTGCAGCAGGGTTTAAGCTCTAATATAAACTAATCAGTTTAGTACTTAATTAAGATAAACGATACACTTATTAAAGCAATAGCTAAGCTTGTTTGCTATTCAATGAAAGGTAATTGTTATTACTAGACTAAAAAAGGCCTTTACTAAAGCTAATGACATTCTTAAGATAACAATGATAAGCTTGACAACACTTCAGAATGTCATTTAACTTATCAGTTTCATAAATTATACATTAGTAAAAGAAGTTTGCTCAAAAGTTTTGAATGAAAGCTTAGTATATAACACTAATATGAGGTTCTTATAACACCCCTGCTGTTTTAAGTCACATTATAGTTCCAACAACTCTCCACAAAACAACACACAGCAAACAAAGTTGGGCATTTGAAGTGCGGCAAATGCATAAAACAACACAGAAAACAAAAAACAAATACATGTACAAACATTTGCAAAGCCAACAAACAAGACTAACAATAAGATGAGACGAGTTGCAAGTTAAAAAACTTTACTGCTGATGAAATTTTACAAATGCATTACATCAGCTTTTAGCTTTCATGACGAAAAAGGTTTTTGCAGCACGAACTCTCGCAAAAAAACAGATGTGAATTATAAGTGCATATAGCTATAGTTAGGCAGAGAGTGCTATAATAAACTGAGTAATAAGAGTATGGGGAATAAGATTTTTTACTTGGCATACAAATGAAGTAGTTATCTCGTGTGTACAGAAAACAAAGTTAAGTTCATACTATGCAACAGCAAAATGTAACCCAAACATCTGATAGACAATACTGATGTAAGTTATTTGACAGTTTTAACAAGGAAAAATGTAGACAGGGTACAAACTACCACAAATTGTAAAAATCTCCGTTGAATCTAAAATAACGATCAGATAATCTAAAAATATATATATTTTTTTAAATATTTTCGAGCAGTGACTAAGCAGTAGTTAGTGTGAAAATTCCACACAATAACAATATCAAATAAAAAGTCAATACCATTCCTTTGCCAAAGGCAACTGACTCCATAAAGAACTGAAGGATAATATAATTATATCCGAATCATTTCTTGCTGCTCGTAAAACTGTCTGCCAGCAGTGCTGACCACTTCATTAAGCTTTTATGGAGTTAGTTGTCTTTGGTAAAAGGTGTGGAATTTGTTCGTTATTTTTATTGGTTCTGCACTAACTGCTGGTTATGCATAAAGAATCAGTTTATGACATAAACTTTATGTTCATAGATTGAGAGAAAAAATGGCAGAGAAACTGCAAGTTACGCCCTCGAGTGTGGCACACACTACTTGAACTAACTAGGCACCGATGTAGGGTCATGCAGAGAGAACAAATAGATACACTCCGAACCAATGTATGGTTATGCAGGGATAGAACTAATAAACTTTGCAGGACATGCCTATGTTAAATTGAATCAGAAAGGTTATCAGTTGAAAACCGATGCTAGTAGCTACTAGAGTCAGTTTAAGATCGATTCTGGACCAATTTTCGTTATTACTGGGCTGCTCTACATTCAAAAGTCTAGAACAATGTTTATATCCAAGACTTTGTTTATGATTTCAAAGAAATTTACTCTTCAAGATACAATAATAAGTTCTTATATTTGTATGTGCTTATAGTCTGTATATTTATTAATGTCTACATACTTTTAAATCTGATTAATACTTTGGCGATATTTAGAATTGTATCAAAATGATGCTACAATATTAATAAATATCGACATATTTAAAAAAAATCATTGAACTAAAATGTTGTTTGCTTCTGATATATTTCAGCTCCTTAAAGTATGCTACAAAAATCTGTTTCTGCCTGCCTTTTATGTTACGCTCAAAAGTATGCTACAAAATATGTTCTAAGCAATTTTGCTTTGCTGTTTTGGGGCAAATTAGATTTGTGACATTTTTATAAAACTTTACTATAACAATTTTAATACCGCAACAACACGAGAGTCACACAGACTTTAATTTTGTTCAATTTCATGATTTTGGCTGTAGGTTATACGCTCCTACACTGAAGGAAGGAGCTGGCAATTATGTTAAAAACAACACACAGCAGTTTTTCAGCCGAAGAAGCTCATAGCTCCTTGGACAATACTAAATTATGTATAAACGAAAAGCACAAAGTACTTACTTCTATTCGTTTTCTTAGTTTATTTCCCAGCAGCTGTTTTTAGCTGGTTTCACAAATTTGTTCCGAATTAAAAGTCACGCTGCTTCCTTTTGTCAAGTCACGTGCTTAAGTTGTGGGTGATTTGCAGCCTGCTGAGATCATTTATCAAACATTTATAGACTTCAATGCACTTATTGAAAATTAATACGGATTAAATGCCACAATAGTGCAAAAATCAGCACACATGCTCAATGCGGCCTTCCCGCTTCGCCCCTGATTAATAATTCCAGACTAAACAACCCACATCAACGTTAACATTAATCCTGCGAACAAGGCATTTTGAGCACAAGTCAAACATCTGGCTGGATGAAACGTGCTGAGAGTGAAATGAAAAACTAGTGGCACTAAAAAAGGATTAAATAACAATAAATGATAAACTGCAGACATGCGATTTGCTATTTGCAACAAACAAATCAAAGAGGGGGTGATTCAAAATACACAGAAATGCATTCGACAGCAACTGATGTCAGTTTTTTTTTTTAAATAAAGAAAAATGGTTTTTCAATAGCAACAAAACAATGATATAATAACAATGTATACACAGATTGCGCCTGTGGCTAATTTGATTAACATTTACACCCAAAATGCAATCACAGCATTGAAAAATGTTCAATTTAGATGCGGGCCATGTTGGTTAGGAGTATGTGAAGGGCATTCAATAGCATTAAAATGAAAGAGTGAACACTCGATTATGGGAAAAAACTTGAAAGAGTAAAGACACTTTGGGAAAAACATTATAAAAATAGTAGAAAACAACTAAAAGATATGATTTTCTTTGCTTGATTTGCTTTAATCGTTAGTTTAGATACTTTGCTCAAGAAGTTTAATCTTAATAAGTTCACTCTATCGAGCATGCACTGTATGTATGTACATGACCAGTACCAGTCTATTGATTAACCCTTTTTCAATAGCCAATCAAACACTCAATTGCACCATTTTCAACACCCAAATCCAATAAACAACTTTCAGCTGTGAACGCTTTGCACTGATTGAAACATTATGCAGACTCTTCATAATATATGTATGTATATGTTATGCATATATATTGTAACGTTCTCCACTTTTGGATGTGTTGCCCTCATATGGGCGACAATTGTGCTCGGGTCTCCCCCACATGTGCATTATTATTACATGAAAAGCACTTGGCTGTGCCCGCACCCTTCGTAGATACATTTTGGCGATAAGTACTGGCAATAAAGTATCTTTGGGCTGCATTTATTGAGTTGTGCTTTTGTGGAGTCGTTAAAAGATATGAAGCTGAAGCTGTAGCTGCCCCGCAGCAAGTGTCGTTTAGCAATTGGCGTGGACAACAAAAGCTTGGATAGTTTCAGGGCTTCGGGAAGCGCTGCTTTATAGCTATAGTGGCCATTAAAGATATCAGAAGTTCTTTTAACATATAAATTGCTTTTGTCATAAATCTTGTGCACAATCTTTGACACTGTGCATGGGAAATGTTGTAATATTGCGTGTTGAAAACTGGATATCTGTAACAGATCCTAAGGCAACTATTGATAATTACTTGCCTCGCAAATCAGAATAGTTGAGAAAAAACAGGAAATTCTAAGGAACAATGGGCGGCCTCAATCGTCAGCTGTATTTTGATCGACGCAAAAGCAAAGTCATAAATTATGAGCAAGGGATCGGGATTGGAAACGAAGAAAAGGTGCAAAGGGTAGGGCCATAAACAGGGCTAAGAACGTGCCAAGATCAAAAGGCAGCTGCTAACGATTCTACAGAGTGACAAAGTGAGTTCAATGCACTCTTATAAGGTTTTTTTTTTTATCACTGCAGAACTGTCTTTCCAGGCCTAATGACAAACCAATTATCAAAGCACCGTCTAAATGAAACTTGCCACAGGCGCTGCAACATGATTACGCAACAAATTGTGCAAACGAGCTGTTGTCACCCCTTTTTGGGAGAGAAACAGTTAGCCGCCTGTCTGACTGTTTGTCGTGCCGAGTGACAGTGACAAACGCATCAGGTCAGTAGCCAACTGGGAAGTGCTACTGTAACTGTACCAAATTTGGCAGTATCAAAACACACGAAAAAACAACCACCAAGAGAGAGAGACAACGAGAGAGTGTGCGAGAGGGAGGGAGAATGAGAAGCTGGCACAAAACGAGTCGGGATTCCAATTACGTTTTTCCTTTGCCAAACTGTGGCGCCTGCGCAGCTGTCCCGGATCTCTGCTGGGAGGTGCCCCCGATTTGGTAATGCGTCGCGCGCCGCTTTGTCTGAAATTTCACGCAATGCTCCGAAAACCCATCATCATGCGTATGTGTGTGTGTGTATGTAACTGCTTATTGATCGATCTTCTCGATATCGCATTTATATTGTTGTTTGTCATTGAAAATGCGCCACCAAAGCTGGCGCATTGTTTGCCATGTGAATGTGCCCGGGGCACATTAGGGGTTGCTCTTGTTGTTGTTGTAATTGCATTGCAGTTGCAGTTTTTCAATTCAAACTGCCATCAAGGGTAGCTTTTTTTTCTTTCAACCCTTGGGTATACTTTGGGATTGGATTTCGTGTTCGGGTTTATTCGGGGTTTATTTGCTGCGTGCTATATTGCACATCTTTTCTCTCACAAATTTCCATTATTTGTATATTTTGATGGCTAGAAATTCAAGTTCATTGATTTTTGCATGTTTCACTTTTGTTTTTATAGCTTAACTGGAGTTTGTTGTTCAGATTTATTGGCTCAGAGCGCATTAAGAGTGAAAGTTATGGCTGGGTTGAGGAAGAGCAGTAGGAGATTTTGATCGGAAATGCAGGAAACATATTAAGAAGCGTTTACAATCTAGAACATTAAAAGGCTCAAAATGTATGCTACGATATGAAATTAAAAAGGTAATATTGCAATTACATTCAGAACTGTTTCGGCTTTCACTTTCGATAAAATATTGCAAAAGCGATTTTGCCTTAAATGTTCCCATTTTCACTTTTGAAAAGATTTTGTGGACTGAATTAACTTTCATTTGATCCAGAATTGAATTTACTCGCCATTGAATTCGACTTCAATTCACAAGATGAAAAACAATATGGAAATTCCGAACCCTTAACGAAATTTCAATTTCGCAAAAGTTTGCCGAAAGTGGATACCGGAACAGGCATAATAGATATTCTTAGAAGCGCTTGTACTCTTTCTATGTTATGTATATGTCCCTATGCCTTAAAAAGTATGAGTAATACTCTAGTCTTTCCATCCATTTTCAAAACTGTATTCGGGTTATAAAGTATGAGTAATACTCTAATCTTTGCAACCATTTTCAATACATTTTCCCCTTCATTCTATATTCGAAAATGCGCAGCATATTCAAGTAAACACATCATCTATCTAGATTAACGATCGCTCATTTGTACGAGTACCAGTTGCAGTGGCATTATCTTTTTGAGGCGATCGCACGCATTGCCACTGAACGATTGGCCCACCGAGTGCAGACTCAGATCGACAACCCACAACTGCAACATGCAACGGTTAATTGTTTTCCATTTGTTGTTTGAACATTTATGGGCCAGTCACCGCCCACTGGGTAAAGACAGCCGCTAGTGTTAATTTATGGCGCTTGTAGCTGTAGTGTTTCCAACAAGCAACGACCAAGGTAGGATGGTGTGCTCCATGGCCTCGAGGCATATATATCAAAATGATATATCGCTAGAATAGCTAACATATCACACTTGCCAGCTGGCTGTATGGCTGTGCTTAGGGCTTAGAACCGAAGTCAAGCTTAGTTGGGACAGGAACAGGCCCTGGCAGCAAACCCCGGTCAGGCCCAGCTCTCAAACCCGGCTCATTGTCGTCATTGTAGTCACATTATTAGACGCGCATCGTTGACCAAATTAATTGTCGCCTATGTCGGAGCACTCTTGGCTCATTGAACAGCGGCGGTGTTGCGCGGGGGCGGCTCTAAATGCAACGTGTACCGCTGTGCCGCATAATGATCATTACGTGGCCATTAACTAGACCTGGTAGCGATTTCTATTACACTGTTTACATTTTTCGGGTGTGCCTTATGGCAGTTCTCTTGACATTCAAATGTTGTGTTCTCACAGAGTTGTGTGAAATCGTTCAGAAATTTTGTGTTTTCAAGGGAGAGCTGTTCCTAAATCCGTTCTTTTTTAGAATTCGAAAGTGAACTGAAGTTTGTAAGTTCATAATTCTTGTTCATATAGTTCGTGTTTTGCTATAACCTTTAAGTTATTTTGATAGTGACCTATCCATATTACTGAATCTGATTGGTATCATAAGAACTAAGTCTAGTAGGTACTATCTTCTTAAACTTACCCATCTTATTAATAGCCATCTATATTTCTGAAACAATTATAAGTTTATTTTAAGAGATGAACTAATTCAAAAATGGAACTACTTACCTTATTCCGAAAGAACAGCTCTATGATCTCAATTTGCAGACAGCAGTAAAACTGGACAGACTGACAAACTAACACACAGAGAGTGACAAGATTGACAGTCTGACATGGTTCTGGCCTAACGCGTTTGTTGTTTGTTGTTTCACTATTTTCTTTAGTTCTACAATTTTAGTGCCGGAAATTCTAATTGTTGCGCTGTTAAGGTTTTAGTTGTTGGTAGCTTCGAGTTTTAGAGCTGAAAGAGTTTATATAATGCCAGGAATGAGTCATGTGCTGGGGGGGGTCATAAATTTGTTTGGCTTACCTGCATGCCACAAATGCAGACGTTAGCTGCAACAACTATGAAAAGGGCGCACTTTCCAGCGCCTGGAAGCGGTGTCCAGGCAATATAAACACACATTCCAGCCAGGATCGACAACCTGCAGCGGGCGCAAAAAGTTCTTTTGGGGGTGGCTTGGCTTGGCTATCGATTTTTAGTGGCATGCGGTTGCCAGGGCGGCAGCGGCAGCAGCGTCGTCGTCGTCCCCTTTTGGCCACTGAACCATTGGGGTAGTCTCAAGTTCGTCTGCCAATTATTTGCCGCTTATTAGTGCCGGGCGCTTGGAATCGCAGTTCTGCTCTGCTTTTGGTGGTGTTGGCAGCACGTGACTTCTTGCGTCTCCGTTGCTTTGTTTGCATTTGCATAAGTGGGGTGGTGCTGTCCTTTCTGTTTCCTTGCCGCACAGTCGTCAATGCTGAATTTGACATGCAACACAATAACTGAGAGAGAGAGAGAGAGAGCTCAAGTGTTGCCCCTAATGTTTGGCCATTATGCTCAAGTGTGGACGGACAGACGTACAACTGCATTGGCAGATTTATTTCGTGTGCGTGAAATTGTAGACGCGGCCGGTGGCAGCCACCCCCAAAACGTAAATCAAAGCTACCCCGCCACAGCGGCACTGACCAGGCTGGTTAAGCTGTTTTGTGTGCCAAGCGGCAGCAACACAAACCGGTTTTTAATCCTTTCAAACGAGTAATGCGAACGCGAACGTTTCCTTCTTTCGCTTGGGTCAGCGAAAATGCGGCAAAAAAAAGGGTTGCAAAAGCGGCCATGGTCAGAGTTGTTGTTGTTGCTGCCTAGCTCAATTGTTTTTATTTCGCAGCACGGCAACACTGGCACGATCAAGAAGAAGACACAAAACAACAATTTTGCATGCAAATCACTCACGCACACTCACACACATACACAGACGCGCGCTTATTCTCTTTCTTTCTCTCTTTCGCGCGCGCTGTGCCTGTCGTTTTTTGCGCCTGCTGTTTTTTGTGCTCGTTTTATTTGTATTGTGGTTGGCAGCGTTGCAAGTTCAGTTTTTTTCGCGTCGCGAGACAAGTGCGCAATTGGATTTTGTTGTAACAAATAGAAAATAGCAAGCGTATTATCAAATAAAGCTATTTTGGCAAGTGCATTACTGCATAAGTGTGACAGTGTGTGTGCGTCTGTGTGTGCGAGTGTGTCAAAGAAACAAATCTAAGAAGAAACGAATAAAGTAGCTGCAGTGTTGAAAAACGCAGGTGAGTTAGGCTATATAAATCTAACTGGAATTATAGATTCCGATACATTTACCACAAACAAGCTGCACATCAATCGAGTAGAAAAGAAAGTGAAAATTGCAAACAAAGGGCAAACTGACATTGATGCCGCTATTTACTACTCCCTCCCCCACCCCCATAAAGCTACTGCACAAAAGCAGGAATTGTAGCATAGAAGCAAAGTAGCAGCAGTGTTGCAAAACAGCTTCACAAAGCAGCATAATTCTAATTGGTATTATCGATTAATTGTATTAGCAACGATAAATTTGCGCCAACAGGCACCCAAATCAATCGAATCAGCTTCAATTACATCATAAAATACAAAACATAGCAAAAGAAAGGCTGCTGCAATAGGGGATATTGCGCACAAAAGGCAAACTGGCTGCTTTCCAACGATGCCGATATTTGCTACTGCCTGCCCCGCCCCTCCCCCACAAAGTAACTGCAACAAAAGCAGCAAGAATTGTTGCAGAGAGGCAGAGCAAAAAGGGGAATAACAAACAATAGTCGGCACCCCAGTCGAGAGGGCTTCTGTCTTACTTCACGCTTGCATGGACGTCAGTAAAAGCGAGAAATCAATGTAATATCCTCGCAAGCAAATAACAAAAACAGAAAAAAAGTTAACATTTTGTGCTTTTGTTTCAGCCAAAAGAAAAGGGCCACAACGCCTGGTTAACATGTGTAGAGCTCATCAGGGTCTGGCAATTTGGGCGCTAGCTGTCTTTGCTCCCACGGGGATGCAATGACAATGACAATAACAATGACAATGTCGATGACAACAACAACTCAATGCAATGTTGTTTTTTTTTGAAACGCCCATTATTGAATGTTTGGAATGTTATTGCACTCTAATGGCTTGCACATTTCCCAATTTTACACAAGTCCCCAAAGTGCCGTTAGTTAGCATAGTGGGCGGTCTAACACAGCGTGTGTTAGATCTTTTTTGGTAACCCTGGCAACCCTGCAACTCAGTTATGAAGACAACTATGTATCGCTTTTGGCTTGTAATTTAATGAAGTTAGTTACAGCATAGCTGGCAGTAAATTTCATTACCTGGCAACTTTGCCGGTCCCCAACAAGAAAATGAACTCTTCCGAGAATCAAATTTCATGCGCACTTTGGTAACCCCCAACTGATGTTTGGAGCTAGAGTTGTAGCTGGAGTTGGGGTAACGCTGACGAGCGAAAAAACTTCAACAGAGAACTGAAAAATTGGACAGACAGCGCGTCCGACTCTTTGTTGTACAATATTTTATTGTGTTTTCTCTGTTGTTGCTGCTAGTTTTTTTTTTTATTATTTTTTCTGTTTTTTATGCTGCTGACTCTATCATTGCAATTCATTGCAGTTGTTGTTGTTGTTGCACTCAAAGTGGGATGCACTCAAGCGGCGCAGCTGTTGCTGTCCAGGTTTTGTGGGGGGAAAATAAACCTTCTTTTCTATATCTGTAGCCTCATATCTGTTTCAGGGCAAGTTAATTGTTAACTGAAGTAGGCAATGTTGTTTTTAAGCGTAAAGAATACAAACTTAATGAAGTTTAATGCGTTTCTAATGTGCAGCCAATTTGTTTTCGATGATATTTCAATTGTGATACTCTTTTATCACAAATTGTATAAATCAACGAATACTGCGTATAACGAATTTGAACTTTAATGAAAGTTTAAGTACGGCACATACTAAAAATTAGCTATTTCTGAGTTATTTCTGGGAATGATCCGAAAGTAATCATCTTTCTTAACTTTATTTTATACGATTGTATTTCAATTAGTCTACAAAAACTGCATAGAATAAGTCTTTATTCAAAAGATGATTCACCAAACAAGCCATTTCTTTCCTTTTCTAGTTTTTCATAGCATTAAAAGAGATCGTGAACCCAATTTGATCTCTAAAGTGTCATCTTCTGAAGATTCTTAGCTAGCAGTTAACTAGTAAGCTGCACGCAAAAGCTAATCAAATTATGCATCCAATTGGGCGGGATGTCAAGTGCATGGTACTCAATTTAACGCCCAGTTCTAAAAGGTTGGTTTCTATTTTTACACACATGCATGTACTATATAGTATTATAATATAGTTTCCCCATATTCGTGTTGTCTTCGCTGTTTTGTATACCCCCTGCCTATCAAGCACAAGTGCATAAATTGACCAGCGTAGCTCGCGTGTCACTTTGTCAACTCTTCGCTCGCAGCTCAACTTAACATTATTTAATTACAAGAGCAACAAATGCGGCAACAACAACAATGACAACAACAACAACTGCGACAAGAATACTCCGTGTCATAAAAAATTATTTTACGCGCGAACTGTTGGAAGCGCGAATGTAGCTTAAACTTCAACTGGTTTATGTGTATGTAGTATATACTCTGTTTCTGAAGGGGTATATAGTATATTTGATACCTAATCAGCCAAATGATATAGGTAAGTACATATGTACCATGTCTCCCGTGCCAAATTGATGCTATTTTAAGATTAGTTTGGCATTTAAATTTAAACTAGTATCGCCCTTTGGTTGAAATTTAAGCGAATAGCGAATGTTTTCTAACAAATTCTTCGATAAAAGAATAACAATAGGAGAATAAAAACATAAAAAGCTCGAAACATGCTAAACATGCCAAAAATAACATAATACAAAACACGAAGAAAAGCTTCCGAAGTCGAAAAAACCCTCAGACACCTTAGAGACAAAAATAAACAGGGTATACCACAGTTGGGAGCTTTTTTTATGCCACTGTTCCTACTTGTTTGTTATATTTTGTTGTTGTTGTGGCTCTCTCGTCGTCGCTGAGCTCCAATTTGCAACATTATAATTTCGCTTTGAATTACATACACGCGTTGCACACAACAGCAGAAAACAACAAGAACAGTTCATTGAACTCGTAGAAGCAACAAATGCAACAATGTACAAAACTATAACAACAACAACTACAACAATAGACCAAAGCACAATCATTAGAAGCGAGCGATTATTTTTACACTTATTAAATTTTAGCAGCACACTCCAACCAACAACAACAACAACAACAAGAACAACAACAACAGCAAAGTACATCATAATCATAATCATCAACAACTGAAGGAGATCTTCAGTATGAAGGAGATCGAACAGCAGCTGCCTTTTTCCAAAAACCTACTCCACTCGATCACACTTGAAATCAGTTTTGCTAGAGATGCGCAATATGGAGTCACAACATGATTTGAAATCGATAAGTGAATGATCACTTGCTACAAATGAGCTATATCTAATTTTGGAAAGTTGTATATTGCGTAGGCTCTAATTTGCGAGTGCTCTAAAAGCTGTCCCTAGGCTCTAACTTCCAACTTCGATAACTTTGTTGAAAATCACTTTCGATCACCGATACGTTTCTTGATCACCGATACATTTGCTGTTCACTGTCCAGTTTGGAGTCAACTCTAGCGTCTTCTTTCCAACTCTGTTACTTTGCAGCTGTCCGCTTGTCCAATGCCCGGCAGCTATTTTACACGCCATTGAGTTACAAATGGGCGCTCCTATGTTGAATTGTGGATGTGGATGCGAATCTGCTTGACTGCTGCTTTTGCTACTTGGCGGCATGTGTTGAAATGCTCCATCCATTCTCTATGGCCCCCAACTCTGTTTCTACTCCTCAGCTGCCTCTCCTCTACTTTACTTCTCCTTCAGCTGGCTTTAGCCACTACACGTCTCTATCAATTTCGATCTGCTGATCTGCAGCTTTCTTGGCGAATTATTTGCGCTCCGTTGAGCGTTTCTTCTATTGATTGTGGATTGTGGATTAAGGCAACCGCGGCGCAACGCGAAGCGACGCAGCACAGTTCCTGTTCCCTGTGTTGTTGTCTATTGTGGCTCGTTTCCTGCTGCCGCTTTGTTCGATGGCAGCCTGTGGGCTCCCTGTGTGTCTGCCCTGTCTACCAGTTACCAGCTATCATTTACCCTTCGCTCCGCTTTCCCCCTCCAAACGTCGTCCCCCTGTCGTTGTGGCCTCGTTTTGCGCTTCTGCGCTTCCTTTCACAGGGAGCTGCAGGCAACATCATCATTACCTGTGGCAGGCTAGCAAAAAAAAAAAAACACAAGTAAGTAGAACGTTGTAAGTCGACGATTACCGATTGCGGTATACTCTGTTTTCAACATATTGCCTTTTGTTTAATTGCGTAAGTCGGAATTAACTTGGAAAAACATTATTTGTCACATCATTCATTTGACGTTAATTTTCTTCCGATGGTGGAAAGTGGACGTCTGATGATGAAAAGTTGACGTCCGATGGTGGAAAGTTGACCTCCGATTGTAGAAAGATAATTAATTTCCTTATTTATATAATTTGACATAGAATTTTGTCCGATGGTGCAAAAGTAACGTCCGATTGTGGGAAGTTGTCGTCCGGTAGTGGATCTTGAACGTCCGATTGTGTAACATTGACTTCAAATCATATTAAAAAGGAAATGATTTGGTTTTTTTTAAGTGTACAAATTTAAGCAGCTTTTTCCAAGTTTATACTGATCTGTTTTTGTTCTCTGTGTAGTTTTTAACTAGCTTGGTTTGATATACACCTATTTACCTCATATGCACCTAACCAGAGAACAGAGTATAGAAAACTGAACCATTTTTCGTGCAGTGGAGCAGCCGTGTTGGAGCTTCCAGCAGCTTGCAGCTTTGAAGCTGAAGTTCATTCAACTGGCGCCGGCTGTTGAGATTTTTGCTACGTTTTTTTAGTTTTATTTTCAGTTAGTTTGCTTCCTAGTTGAAAGTTTGTTGACAACTACAAAAGCAAACTAAGGGCGCTCCAGTTGATGGATGCAGTTGTTGTTGTTGTTGTTGATGCTGCCTATGCTGGATAATCCTGCATTAAAAAGTTGCCTGGCGAGTTGCATTTGAATCTGCCTTCTTCCCGCCTGGGGTGAAAATCGTGAGTTTGCGTTGCACTGTAAATGTGCCACGTTGCACTTGTTTAGCTGAGGGAATTGAAGTAGATTGCTGAAGTGCTGTTGCTGTTGCTGTTGCTATTGCTGGCTTTTGCGTTTACCGTTGCAGCAGCAGCGGCAGCAGATAATTTACTTTTGCAAAAGACCAAGAAAGCAAACTGTGAAAATGGCCCCGAAGTGGCATAAACAAGCGCTGCGCTGCTTTGTGCTGCTCTGCTCTGCTCTGCCACTCTCTGGGCCAAAGAACAGCGCCTGAGACTTGGCCTAAGTCTGGGCCTAGACCTGGAGCACTGGAGCAGCTGCTGTTGTGGCTGCCTCGTCGTCTGCTGCTCTTAGTGCTTATGGTTTATGTAATGGCCAGACAAGAAACGTGCACGGCCTGCAACATTAAAGCGTGGAAATGCATTCAGACTCCATTGTTATTGTTGTTGTTGTTGGAAAATGCAATTAAATTGCATCGTCGAACTGAACGTGGTATAAATATTATCAGCACCTCGCCGGACATCAGCATGGCTCAGTCAATCAATTAGGTTTATCGCAGCGAATGCTATAATTGAAATACCAAATACCAGATGTACAAATTCCATTCAGTCCTCCACGCATTTGATCATGGCCCTGTACCTTGGGATTGCTACTGCAATTAAAAGTCTATAAAGTCTTTGTTTACTGAGACAGTTTAGGATTAAAAAAACATTTGAAATAGCAAGCATTTCAAATGTTTGAATACTAAACTACACAAATATCTCAACTTTAGATTCTCAAGTCCCAACTATTTTGAAGTATTTCCAGTTAAAAGCTAGCACAAATCTTAACTTGTTACTTCTTATACTGCAATAATTTCTAGTTATTATAGAGTAGGATTCTACTTTCCAGTTCAATTAGTGAAGTACTTCAATAGTTCATTTTCTTCTAAACGAAGCTTAAACGAACCAACTTATGCTGTAATCGTTTCTGGAACTTTGTGAAGAGTTGTAGTTTCTAGTTCAATTCAGTGAACTAGCTCAGTAGTTTTTTACACGAATTACGAATATTAGTTCAATCGACCAAAGTCTGAGTGAGTTAAAAGCGAGAACAAATCCTAACTTGTTGCTGCTTAGGCACTTTTGAACTTTCTAGTTCAATTCAGTTCAGTAGTTCATTTTCTTCTCAGCGAACTAATCTATCTTTTGAGTACCATTATCGTTCAAGCTTTTCGAACCCTAATGTTGTACAATAAATCCTTTGAGTTCCATTATTGTTTAACTGTCATTCAGCTTTTCATCAAAGTTCTTCGATCGAATCTTTAAAGGCACTCAAATAACTATAATGTACCATTATCTGATCAGTACGAACATTCAATCGAACTAAGTCTATGTGATTCGAAACAACTCTATTGCTGAGTATTCCACTTTAATTCTAAAGAAACTCTTCAAATATCAAGTAATTATTCCCATACCATTTGTAAATCATTTCCTTGCCAAAAAGTTTGTCAAATTTGTTTCTCATTTTTGAGCATGCCACAAATTTACATCTCATATATTATAATTCTTGTTATATTTCTCTTGCACGAACGCACCATTAAACAAATATTCTATGTAAAAAGCAACTAAAACTGACAACAATTAGTTTGCTGAACTATGAAATACTCTGTATTTTAATTTTATATAAATAGCTAGTTAGAAAAACTAGAAAACTGAGTATTTTTGTTTGGCATAAACTGTATATTTCAGCTACATAAAACGCAACTTGTTTTAGCATTGTAATTTCAGCAATTTCGAAACTTGTTTTTGGTATATTGTTTTGTAATTTAAGCAAACTTTGACCGCCTGTTGTTGTTTTTAGAAAAAAAAAACACGCACAAACTTTAACTACTTTTTGTTTTTTGTTGTTTTTACAGCGTATAAAGCAGACAAACAAATCTGCGTACGCAATAAATTTATTTACAATTCATGCACGCTGATTCCATGCTGCGTCTCCTGCCCATATATCATGTTGGTTTTCCATAGCCTGACTCTAATTTGCATATTCATGAAACCTGACACCCCCTCAGCTGCGCAGTTGTTGTTGCTGTTGAGTTTGTGTGTGTTGTGTTTGGTGTGTGGTGTGTGGACAGCGGACAGAGAAGAGTTGAACGCAAAATTTGAATTTAAATTTGAATTTTTATTTATTTTTTTGCCATAGCGGCAGGCAGTTGTTGCTGCAAGGCAGTTGTCTACGGCTAGTGTTAGTGCCACTGCCACTGCTAGTGGCTACTGCCACCACAGTCACTGCCACAAAAGGCTGAGCACGTGCTGTGTTTGCTCATAATGACGTCATTAGAGTGTGGGCTACCAAACTGAAGCGCAATAATAATCCTCGGGGCCCGCACGATCATTAATCTGGCGCAGCGTTGGAGCTGCAGAGCCACTGTCTTAGAAGAGTCGCTTGCAACTGCAACTGCAACAGCGATGCGATCTTTGACATTTTTATACATTGCACAGTTTTCCATGTGCAATTTTGTTAGCAATTTATCCTAATGGAAAGTCCAGGCGCAGAGGCGCGATCAGATTTCGCCCCTGAACATGACCGTCGGTTATTGGTGGGTGAATTATGAGCCACGCTGGCAACTGGCAGCCAAAAGCATTAGCCAAAGTTAAAGCCACATTCAAAGCTAAAGCCACAGCCAAAGCTAAAGCCAAAGCTAAAGCCACAGCCAAAGCTAAAGCCACTTCCAAAGCCAATGCCAAAGCCAGATGCAAAGATTAGTCGCTAGAAAAATTGTTAATGGTCGTTTGGTACGGGCAAATAAATTTGTTCCACTTGCAGGCAGCGTTCACTTGCATTAGAAGCTAAGATAAATGATTGGTGGGGGGGGGGGGGAGGGAAAGAAGGGGGAGTAGGTTTATTGCAAGCCAGCGAAAAAAAGTCGTGAAAACTGTTTGCTGGGTAATTGCTGATAATGCCAGGATCGAGGCAAATTGACTTCCCAGCTGACCCACAATGTGAACTTGTAGATTACAACAATGTTGTTGAATATAGGCTAAATGCGCAGACGAGATTGGTTATTCACGTGGTGGTTAAATGGTTAACTGCTTAACTGGTTAACTGGTAAAAGGGGAGTTGAAAATAGCGAATCTTCCTTTCAGCTAGAAAGTTAAAACGATGGCAATTAAGACATAAAAAGCGATTTAAAAATCATTAAAACGAGCTAAGCGTTCTCAAGAGGCGCAGCGAGAGGAGGCAGTCAGAGAAGGCAGCGAGGGAGGGCAGCGAGAAGAGGCAGCGAGGGGAGGCAGCGTTGAGTAGCAGAGAAGCCAGCTTCAGCAGCGTGTGACAAAATGCCAGCATTTGGGAGCAAAGTGGGTTTGGGGAGGCGTCGGCCTCGCTTGACAGGCCACTTGACATTTTCGGGTGCTAATGATGACGTTGAGCGGCTTTCAAGTGCAGATGATTTGACTCTCTCCCCTTTTTTCCATTTGAAAATTTGTCATAATTGGCCATTTCATTGTTTACAAAAAACATTTTTTTATCCCCAGTTTCCCTTCACTTGTCACTTGGACATTCTTAAAGCGAATTATATGTTGTTTTAACCTGCAACCTGTCCCATTTACAGTTCATTCCTATGCCCAGATTTCTGTTTCTGTTTTAATTTTCAACTCTTTTTCTTTGACTTTTTCCGGCCGCCAATTAATGTGAAACTCTTGTTTCTTGTTTGGCTCCCCCAATTTGTGTTTTTCTCCGCTTGATTTCTCATCCTCTCACACGCTTCAGCTTTGTTTTCATTTCAATTCCGTTGAATTCCTTTCAGGGGGCAAATCAGCGAAAAAATTAAATGTTATTTTTAGTCAGCGTAAAATTCTTCTCATGTTTTTGCGTTGTGTTTTTCTTCTGTGGCACCAACATCAATCCGTTTGATTTACTGGCTTCCCTAAATGATATTGTGATCCGTTTGATTTACTGGCTTCCCTAAATGATATCGTGATACTAAACTGACAAAATTTTACTAGTTCGAACCGGGAACTCCAACGAGCTAAGCATATTTCGTTTCATCAACTTTTTAATAAACTTTAAAATATTTACAAAATGTAATGTCTAAAAATAAAGTTTTTATTTGGATTCTTCTTCTTATTGGTAATAGAAAATATTAATCATAAATAATATAGATATAGAATCATTTAACTATAGTTAAAACAGTTTTTATTTTAGTTTAAATACAACCACTCCATCGAATTTCTTGTAATAAGAAGAAAATGAATAAGCCAGTGTTGGGCAACACACACTTGCTTTTGCACTATGTGGTTATTGAGCAATCATTGCTCTTTCTGCACTCTGCGCGGTCTTCTGAGAGCTTTGAGAGTGAGAAAAACCTTGCTTCTCTGTGATTGGTCGATGTCTGGTTTTTACCAAACTTCAAAACAACACTTTATAAGTTTAATTAGATATCACAATCTTTTCAACAACAACAAAAAACAAGCAATAAACTTAGGTAAGTTTTTCCTTAGCATATTTATATAACTATATCTACAGATATTTAAGATAAATCTTAATATCTTAAGATATCCGCAGTTTTAATCTGCAATCTTAAATCTATTCCCATACGTCTTATACTTTAAAAAACTTTCACTCTAATCTGAGTTCTTGACAAACCTATCAAATATGTAAAAGCAGCTACAACATGTCATATCCATTAAGTGTTTCCGTTTGAAAGTCCAATAGAAGTCTGCAGTGACACTCCCAAACGTGGACAATGTTTGCCACTCGTGACAGTCTCAACTGCCGCCTTAGTTCGTGACCAGCCAAGCCAGAGACCAGACGAGACAGACAAACAGACAGACAAACGCTGAGCTCTATCATAAATTGCACTGCTCCTGCGGCATCCTTGTCGTTTGTGAATTGAATGCATGACCCGACATGAATATCATCATCTGTGCTTTCTCGCTTTTAAGTTTAAACGGTAGCGCATTTAAAGAAGGCAGAGACAACTAATACGAGTATGAATACGAATACGAGTACTCGAAACTGGTATTCGTTTACGTATTCGTACTCCAGACAATATCTTGACTATTTTTACTGATTGATTGATTGCTTGAAGCGTCACTCAGAAGCGTTTTTCCACTCCCTGCTGTTGTCTGTTGTTGCTTGTTGGATGCTGTTGTTGTTGCTTGTTGTTGTTGCTGACTGCTGTTGTTGTTGTTGTTTGCAGTCAGATCAATCGCAGAAAACTGCGCAATTTCAATAATTCACAAAAGGAAACGTCAAAGGGAACGACAACAACACGGGAGACCCCAAAGAGTTATGGTACCCCAACATACAAACTGCATCCGCGACCCCAAAAGACTGCAGCTGCTGCCGCTCTTGTTGCACTCATTGTTGTTGTTGTTTCTGCTGTTGTTGTTGTTGCCCACTTTTCGCCTTTGATTTTCAGTGCGCGATTAAAATGCGCCTGGCCAAAAAAGGCAACGACAATTTGAGTTTGCAGTCTCGGCTCTGAAACTGGCAACTGGAACTGCAACACAGCCAACTGGACCCTTTCCATAGTGCACCCCCAACTGCAACATTTCGCTGTCATTGCAATGCATGTCTCTCTATCTCTCTTTCACTCTCTCTCTCTGTCTCTATCTCTCTATGTGTATATTTTTTATGGTACTGCCTTTAATAAACGCATCGCTGCGCATTCGCACAAAAAAATGCGACAAAACAATGAGAAATGTCTCTAAAAATTGCAGTGTTGCTTGCCACCGCTGCAGCGTTTCGCCCCGCTGTCTGCTGTTGCTGCTGCTGCAGTGCATCATCAACGTTGCAGGGCGCACGTCAAGCTACTCGCTGTTCTCGCCGTTCGCCGTTTGCCGTTCTTGCCGCTCTGCTCCCATTTAAGGCGCAATGACGCGCCGCTCATGCGCATCACGCACCATGCCTTGTGTCTGCCTCATACTCCTTGCTGCATGCTGCCTGCTCCTTGCCCCTTGATTGCATTGCACCGCAATCAGTTGCAGTTGCAGTTGCAATCATACTGCTGCTGTTGCTGTGTTTTGTCATCCTTTCTAATCGTCACTGCCTCGTCACTCACAGCACAAAATATTCAACTCGAGTTTGCCGCCGTTGCCATCCGTTGGGCCAATTGGTGGGCGCATTATCAAAGCCATCGCAACGTCACGATCGACCAAAGCAAGCACCTTGGGCGGTACCTTAACTGGGCTATGCTGATCTTAGTCTACCAGTTGCCAGTTTCCTATTTTTTCAAGTTGTAATGAAATGCGATTAGATATCTGTTTGCTGCTACAAAACACTTTGTCCCCTTTTCTATGTCTAAGAAATTACTTATTACTTTTTCCCTTTTTCTTTTCAGTTTTTATATTACTTCATTATAAAGCTGTTAAATTATAAGGTAAGTCTTGCATTTTATGCAGATATGTCTTAAAAAGTTTCCCATTGCACCAATTTAGAACAAGCCTGAAACTATATTCCATAAAAAAGTTAAATTTCGAAAACAGTGACAGACTTTTTCTGGTATGCACTATCGTCAGAATTTTTTGCGGCAAAAGATTTCCTTCAAAGTTCAATATTTCCAATTTGAGTTTGGGAATTGGATCATTAATTCATCTCCTGATCAAATAAAGTGAATCTAATCCGCAAAATCTTGTTAAAAGTCAAAATGGAGACATTGACGGCAAATTCACTTCCGTAAGTTCTTACCGAAAGTGGAAACGAGAACAGGCCTGCATA
This sequence comes from Hirtodrosophila cameraria, assembly GCA_949708635.1. Taxonomy (NCBI): domain Eukaryota; kingdom Metazoa; phylum Arthropoda; class Insecta; order Diptera; family Drosophilidae; genus Hirtodrosophila; species Hirtodrosophila cameraria. The sequence continues at coordinate 22,434,724 of OX453091.1, read as the reverse complement.
ATAACATTTTGAAAGAGACTTTAAAACAGATTGTTCAAGGTTTCCTATCTAAAAGTACCTTGCCGATAAAATATATCGCAGTTTTCTTTTGCAAAAACTTTTTTGAATTGAAAATATCAAAAATATGTTGACTTAATTTCAAAAATTAAGTAAATGCAGGGCATTAATTTTCTCCTGCTGGTCGAAAAGTCTTCTCATTTGCTTTTGCCTGCACTTTTTTGTGTGTGGCATGATGAGATTGTTTTTGCCAGTTGCCTTTCTGCTTCATTGCCACATCGATGCAGTTGCATCCTCCTGTTATTGTTGTTGTTGTTGTTGGTGGTGACATGCTGCTATTTTTAAACGTTGTTGTTGTCGCTGCATCTGTGATTTGAAAATTGCATGTTGCTGGCCCATTTGTTGTTGCAAAAACAAAACGAAAACAAAAACAAAAAACAAAATGTGTTCCAGTTGCAACTGCCTTCAATTTGCTTGTTAACTTTGGACAGCTTTTGCGCTTGAATTGCCCTGAACTTGATGCAGTTGCTCTGCTGCTGCGATTTGCAGCTGCAGCTGCGTCGTCATTCGATTTGTTGTGCCCCATCCGGGCTCTGTGTTCTGTGTGGGTGTTGCCAAGAGGCAATCAATTCAGCCAAGACACGCCAAAAAAAAAACTGGCAGAGGCCAATGCCATCATTAAATGCTGTCTCTCTCTTTCTTACTAGCGCTCTCCCTTACGCTCTTTGATCCAGGTGTTGCTTGGCAGTCCGCGCATGTAACTTAGCTGGCATCATTTCCGGTCATCAAGCGTCCACTTTCGGATGTGTGTGTTGCCCTCCCCAATTCAAAAAGTGCTAACGAAGTGCAACAACAACAACAACAACAACTAAAACAACATTTTGTTAGTTTTTCTCGCACGCTTCAGCGACTTGCAACTCCAAATCCAAATCCAGCTCCGACTCCAGACCTCGAGGCGACAACGTGCTAATGACATTCAACACTTGAGCTGAAAGTTGTTTAAGTGTGTGTGTGTGAGTATCTGTGTGTGTATGTTGGCCAGTTGTTGAAATTAGCATTTAAAAGCAGCCATTGGGCTCTTATTGAAACGGTTCTTTTTGGCCATTAAGCAGATAAGGCGATGCTGCAACAAAGTTCCCACATCCGTTCAACATATTTTTAATAAAGCAGCTGAAATTTTAAAGTCTTGTATCTGCAATGTATCTACAGACTTTGTGCAACAAAACCACCCACGCTTGCAATCATTTGGCAATTTAATTAAACGCGACCACCCGAGTTGTGGCGTCTTGTGGCAAGGTTGCAAGCAAAGGAGCGTGCCTCAGCTTGAAGCTGCAGCATTGGCCGTAATATGAACCATAATTTTCATAAGCAATTGGCGAGCAATCCAATCATTGTCTGAAGGGGGTAAGTCTAAGTCTTTCGCTCGCACTGTAATCCACAAGATACTTTTGTATCTTTTGCAGCTGGCGAGAAAGGCCGTAGGCTCAATAAGAAATCAATTTCCGGCACATTGTCAAGTGCAAAATGTCAAATACAGCTGCAGGCTACAAAAAAAAACCTTACAATAGTAGCTGCAGCTAAAGTATCTGTCAGATGCATCTTTTTTTTTGCCTGCTAGCAAAGTTCAATAGCACGCGCGCTGTGTGTGTGTGTGTGTTTTTTTGTGTTCGTAATTATTTATCGTTTTTATGGCTGTCGGCTCAGCGACAATCCGTCAGATAGCTCTGTCTGCTGCTGTGGCTCTTAATTTGATTTGTGCTGCATCATCAACAACAACATCAGCAGCAGCAGCAGCAGCAGCAATAACAGCAGCCGCAGCGGCAACTTCATTAGTGTTGCAACGTATCTTGATGATAAACCAATTGTTTCTAGCCGACGTCCATTAAATTGGAAAACATGTTTTCCGCGTGGTGTCAGCTTGTAGTATTGAAAGCGCTTAATTATGCCAGACGGTCAGTAACATATGCAACTCAATTGTAATTGTATCTTAAAGATACTTTGCCTATTGCTGCACTGGCCCGAACATGTTAAGCGGATAATTGTCGCTGCCCCGTTGTCATGTAGAAAAATAAAGCAAACAAAACTTTGAAGGGCTTCCTTGAAAACTGAAATTGCCGCCCACACACACACGCACACTCGTAGAGACACATAGATACAAAGGCGTATCTGCATTGACTTACTTTGCAGCAGCAAAAATCGATAAATTGGCTGCTGCTGTTGTTGTTGCATTGCAACTGTAAGTATCTCTGTGCAGCATTTACTATAGTTTAATTCCCAGGCAGCCAGCACCTAAGTATCTTTGAGATACACGCACACACACGCAGACAGCTTGTTAATCAAATCAGTTGAGCAGCATAATGAGATATGAATGGAAGGCGCATTGTGCACCAATTATGTCGCATTAAAGCCAATTTTTTGTATCTTTGAGCTACAATTCACGCATTCAAATTGTAGGAAGTTAAATATTATTTATAAACCCAAAGAGAGAGAGAGAGAGAGAGGAGTGAGTGTGAAAGAGAGCGAGAGTTTGGCGACAAACTGCTGTTGCCGCCCACACACACAGAGACAAGCTGCATGCAACCGACAGACATTGCCTGCTGCAAGTCAATGTCAGCAAACACAGGCCCTGCAGCCAAAGTATCTTCAACTTGCAACTTGCAACTTGCCTCAATTTTGTGTTAATCTGGCGCTGCCTCAATTGAAGCTGCAGCTTTGCACTCTCTTTCTCTCTCTGAAATCACAATAAAACACTCGCGAGTACAGTTCCCCCCAGGGCTCCAAGTGGGTGTTTGTTTCGAGTGCTCGGTGCTGTAGGTATCTTTTGCTTTTGTATTGCAACGCTGCAGCAACATCATGTCCAGAGAGCACTGCTGCAGCTGCAACGGATTGTCAATTATTAACCGTTGTCAAGTTGCTTTCGCACTTTGGAGGCGACAGCCAGCGTCTTCAGCTACTCCACATGCGAAGGTAACAACTGCAGTTGTTGCAGTTGCAGCCAGTTTTGTTGCATGTTCTATTGTCTGTGATTCTTTCCACTCACTTACACACTCACACTGCCACATCAATTGTTGTAGAATTTTAAGTAACTTTTAATGGTCCTCTTTTGTCGCAGCTTGTTGTTTTTGTTGTTGTCGTTGTTGCTGTCGTTCTTCAAAAGATGCAGCGACCCATTGACGAGCATCATTTTTCGTTTCATTTTCTTTTCTTACAGCTCTTAATGCTCACTTACGATGCATGCCTCATCGCTTTGGTCTCTTTTGTGTTGGTGACCAGTGGCGAGTAAAGTATCTGCAAGATACTTGTGTCTATGCTCGATCTGTGACCAGGCATTGAACCTCATAGACGACCCAAACAATGCTGCCTGTTTTGATTGCAGGCGTTTCCACACATAAACGAATCCGATTGACCCTTGAGCTAGAGAAAGGGCATGTCAACTGGAGAAAGTATAGAAATCTGTGGATAGCTTAACTGCAGCAAAGTTATCAATTACCATTTTGTATGCCCTGGTAAAAGGTAAAACACTTGGAAAGGTATTTAAGACAACATAGAAAACAATATATTTAAGAAGTGCTGGAAATATTTGTGCTAGATCAATACAGATTAAAAAATTTGACCGTAGAATCAATCAGAATGCAAATCGGTTCAGTTTTAACAAAGTTTTACCAAAAATTTTGGCGAAAGTGGAAACCGAAACAAGCCTGAATCTTTTATAGCTACCCTAGATATCAACGATCAAGAACTGAGTTTTAATTTACTTAACAGCTCTGCAAGGGTATTAAAACTTCAGCTACGCTAGTATAAATGCACCTTCTTGCTTTATGCATGATTCATTTTAGTAAGGAACAATTTTCTTGCTGCATAGAGGCAAATCGTTTACCCCAACCCCTTTTGCACCCTTTACTTTGTCACATTTACTTGCTTTCTTGTGTGAGGTGTTTAACCTCAGCTCCAAAGGAACACTTAAAATGGTCTCATGTTTTATCTGACAGGCAGGCCAAACATGAAACTCCATTCGCAACTCCATTAACTTCACAACAACAACAGCAAGAAGCATACCATTTGTTGCCTTTGTTGTCCACATGTTTCAAAGTGTCCACTTCCAAGTTCTGCCTGCCTCGCCCTTAACTCGCTCAGTAAATAAAACAGTAAATTTTGTGGTTGCAGGCGCACCACTGTCAAAGTGGGTGGTGCATGGGCAAGTTCTGCCGCCTGCTGGGCTCCCCCTGGCCATAAAAACTACCGCAAGCGCACTAGGTACATATAAAGTTTTTTATGTTATTTGGCAAATTCACAAAATGTTTGCCAAAAACAATTTTATGCTTTGAATTTCACACAGCCTTGTTGCGAATTTGTAGTTGTGCTTTTTATGGCCTACTTGAAGGCGCTTAGGGCCAGGAATCAATTATTGTTGTTGGCTGCAGTTGTCCTGTCAGACAGGACACAAATTACACATTACACCAACAAAAAAGCCATATAATTGAGCTTAAATATAAAGCGGATTTGGCTTTTTGGCAGTACTTACCCAAAAAAAAGGGGGATAAAAGCCATGACAAGCCCCTTTGTAGATTAAATTACGTGTCGAGGGGGGTGGCAATGTACATATAAGAATACCCATAAGACAGTCAGACTCTATTCCATAGTACTTCCTGTTGCCCACGCGAACTGATCCAAATTTAAATTAAACATGAACTTGTTAATTACACACACATATACAACCCACATGAGCAACTGCAACATGCCACATGCTGCATATGCTCTGCCTCATTTTTTTTGCTTCCTTTCCGCTGTGGCACGCCCCCGTTGCGTTGCAACATTTGGCGGGTTTCCTCGATCGCATTGAGGATCATTGCTTTAACTGACGTGACAGGCATACGTCATTTTAGAAAATACTTACGTAACTCGATACACTTTTTTTTTAGGGTCTAGCATTTGGGCCAGCATTTGGTGGCACATAGTGCTGCATTCTGATCACAGCAGCTGCCACAAAACAATTTCCCAAATGAAATGCTTCAGTAGCTACCAACAAACTGTCCACGTTTTGTTTTCTTTTTAATGGATTTGTTGTTTTCGTTTTTTTGTGTCTCTAGCATCTGGGGAAACCCCTATGTCTATGCGCGGGTGAGCTAGGCGTGAAAGTTGTTGACATGTGGGTTGTTAGACTACGATAGGAACAGCAGGAGCTGCTAGGTTTTTTTTCTATGCCCAGCACGTAATATGAAATGTTTCTGACAGTTTTGAATGTGCTTGGAAAGTGTATTGCGTTCGAGTTGAAAAAAGCAAGCTTTTTGATAATGAATTTTTAAAATAGGAATGCATTAATATTTACCAGAGTACAAATAAATCATATTTTATGCATGTTATACTGAATTTGTATTGTACTTCAATCCGTTCAGCGGCTGTTTTACTCTGCTCGGACTACACGGCGAGAAATATTAGGCAGCAATCATATGCACTTTTAATCGCATCATTTTTACATATTTATGCCCAATATCTTATTAACAAAGCATTATTTTTACGTATTAATGCATGTTATGTGCTTATTTATGAAACATTTTTACATATTAATGCATAATTTATGCAAAATTGTTACATTTTATGCTTACTTATGCACACATTATGACTGTTTTAAGCATACATTTTCAAAAAATTCAAAATTAATTATTCTAGTTTCGATTTCAGAAACAATATGTGCATAAATCATGCCTAAAATGCATGAATTCAGCATAGAGTTCTCACAGTGTAGGCTAACTAGTTTATTGAATAATTGGGGTGCTAATTTTAGGGAGATAAAAAGTGTATACAAAATCTGAAATTGAAATAAACTTGAACCACGTACTTATAGTACAGATTCTATATGCAAAATTTGCTGTCACTTCAGTTTATAGTATCAGAGTTCAACGGCTTATACATACTGATAAATATATAGGCGTTTATCGACTCTGCTATTGATGCTGATCAAGAATACATATGATTTTTTATAGTCGAAATGCTTTCTTACATACTGCTGTTACGTTTACAGTACTTTACTAACCCTTTTTATCGCTTTCTAAAGAGTACAGAGCTTAAAGTCTATATATAAACAAGTTAGTTATTAGTTAGATTACTATTTATCTAAAAATTCCCAACAGGTTAAAGCGCTTAAAGGCTTATCACTGACGAATCAGCTGCCAACACTTTCGCCACGCATTAGAATTTCTACAAAAAGTTGACATGTTGAAAAATGGCAAAGCAGCAAAATGAATACTAAAAGTAATTTTTCTCAGGGGTAGTCTAAAAACAAAAGGGGTTAAACAGATGCAGGGGTTGGGCAAGGGGGGGTAGAGAGGGGTTAGTTATTATGACGCATCAATTGCGTGATTCGCTTGCGACAGATGTTTTTCCCTATATTTTGTTGTTTTTGTTTTTATAAAAACTGCGCCTCATCCTGCCTGGTTAAGCAACAGTCAACTCAACACTTGTGCCATTAGGTGAATCTCAAACGGAATCCCAATGAACTGCCTTTATCTTTATGCCCTTTAAAGCAAGCAGGCGACGCAATACACAATATAAAAATGTAAATATGTATGTATGAAAGTACATACAATGTATTTTGCATTTACTGTACAACAAAACAACAAAAAAAAAAAACAAAAAAAAAAAAGAAGCAGCAGCAAAGAAAACCTCAACGAAGCCGTCGCCATGTGCCGCAGTTCTCTGCACGCTGTTGTTGTTGTTGTTTTTATTATTGTTGTTGCTCGCAACGAGCCATGCACAATCCCTGCAGCAGGGCGCGAGAGCAAGAGTGTGAGAGAGTGAGAAAAGAGAGAGAGAGAGAGAGAGAGAAGGGCAAAGCAGAGCGCCCTGCTGGGCAACCCCTATGCCGGCAGTTTTCTAGATTGTTTGTTGTATGCATTGCTTGGCTGCCTTCCAGTGAGCGAGCGCGAGAGAGAGCGGCAGAGAGAGAGAGCGCATGCATCACATATTCCAGTTCAGTTGAGGTTTCCAGTTTGTTGGCAGCGTCTGTCTTCGTTGGCCGCCAGTTTGAGCCACGCTCTGCTAGACGCCGCACGCTTTCTCGGTTCCTCTGCTTTTAACAAACGCGCACGCGACCAAAGCATTTTCCAGCTCTGCCCGCACACAACAACAACAACAACAAATAAAACAACAAATCAAAAGAAAATAGAAAACAAAAAACTACGACCGGCTTTGTGAAGGATATCTTTTTATATAGTATTCCTATTGCCCAACCCGTGTCAAGTGCAACAACAACTAAAAAGTTCAAAAGTACACAAATATTTTTCGAGTGCATTTTCCGAATTTGGTGCATTTTGTTTTTTGCTGCCCTCTATCAGAAGAAATTGGTGCGTGTGTTATACACACCTAAGTGTCCTGCAGGACGAATTGTCATCGGTTTTTGGTTTCGGGATACGGATTCGGTTTCGCCTCTCTGCTCGCATTTTATGCTCGCTGTATGCTGTACTCTCGGATTATTTACACTTGCCATAGTTTGCCATAATTTTGCATAAAGTGAAACAAGTAAGAATCGAATGAAAATATATATATTTTATTAAAAATGTGATTTATAAGAATATAAGTTGAATCTGTTAAAAAAATATTTCAATAAAAATCAAATGTCTTCTGTAAAACATTAAAATGTAAGCTCTGACTTTAGTTGCATACATATATAAGTTCCGTTCTCAACAAGTTTTGAATTTGTAAAGTACAAATGAAGATTTTTCAAATAGAACTCAAAAAGGTTTTTGATCTATTGTTTTCCTGTAGTTATATAAACAGTTTATAATCCTTAACTTAATGTCCAATTGGAATCATAGTAAAAGTATTTTTTATAAAATTTAAAAAATTGTCCTAAATTTGAACTAGAACTTCAAAATATAGTCAATAATTCTTAACTTAACCCTAATTGGAATCAAAGAAAAAAGTATCTTTGCAAGAAATTTTTATATAATCCTTGACTAAATCCCAAAAAAGTAATTTTTTCTGGAATTTAAAAAATTGTCCTAAATTTGATCTAAAACTTTAAAATACAGTCGATAATTCTTGGCATAACTCTAATTGGAATAAGAAAAAAAAGTATTTTTACAAGAACTTAAAAAACTGTCTTATAATTCTTGACTAAATCGCAAAAAAAATCATATTTTCCGGAATTTAAAAAAACCGTTCAAAATTTAAACAAGAACTTTGAAATAAAGCTTATAATTCTTAATCTAACACCCAGTTGGAATTGGACAAAAAACTTATTTTCTAGAATTTTAAAAACTGTTTATAATCCTGGACTAAATTCCAAAAAAATATATATTTTTAAGAATTTAAAAAAATTCCTAAATTTGAACTAGAACTTTAAAAAACAGTGTATAACTTTTTTCTTATGCTCAATTGGAGTTAATTTGAACTAGAACTTTAATGCAGTCTATATTTACTGACTTAAGCCCAATTGGAATTATACAAATAGTATGTTTTTTAGAATTTCAAAAACGTTCCTAAATTTGAACTGAAACTTAAAAAATGATTTATAAAACAGCACCCTATTCTACACCGTTTCATTTTCTCTAATATTCCATATCCCCAACTTTCAACTAATAGCTCGTGTCATTGCACCCCTCATAACATAAATTTGAACCCGCTATATTCCACACCTCATTGCTGGCTCGTGTCGAGATATATATATCTGTCTATTCCATTAGCACATTCATCACAGCTGTACAAATGTGTGTGTGTGTTTTTTTTTTCGTAAATCCTTTGAACATTTCATAAACAACTAATGCGCTAAGCCCACAAAATGTCATTCAAATATTTCAATCTATCAGCAAATCGCTTTGCCAAGCAAAAGACCCCAAATACGTACGATTTTCAATAGCTCTTTTAAAAATAAGCTCGAATTTCTTGCCCCTTTTGGCGGCAAGGGGCCCGTTTGGAGCCCCTGCTTTCATAAATAATGCCAAGCCAGCGAAAATAAATCCGAAAATGAGATGTTTACTATCTCAGAGGAAGCTGCCGTTGGACTTAAAGACAATAATTCAATAATAAATTAATAGGCGTTGGCAATTAAAACAAAAATGAAGCGAGCCGCAGCAAAAAAAGAAACTCCAAAGCAGGCAAATTCCGTGGCAGCTGTGCTTCAAAAACAACAACAATAAAAAAAACGAACAAAAAGGCGCCCAAACGACTTCCGGGAATCAGCAGCGAAAATAACAAAAAACGAATTCAAAACTCTGCTGGCTGCAGTGAAAAAAACTTGACAGCTTGGGGGAAAATTTGAAGATGCAACATTTGCATTTTCATGCGTCAAAGATTTATTGGGCCGCGAGTGTTTTTTCAGCGTAGGAGCAGTGAAAAAAGAAGCTTTATGCCCCAAGATTTCCTTACATCCAAACTGAACATTGTGTTTTGCCAGCTTTCAAAGACAAAAGGCCGCTATAAGTTTTCTATTCGTTTTTCCCCCTATAGTAGTTTTTGTTTCCATTTCCACTACGTAATCAAAAATTATCTCAAATTGAATTGAAATTTTCTTATGTAATGGGCGGGGGAGGGTCCCAGGGTCTCATATTTGTTGTTGTTTTTGGGCGGCATGGCTTTCACTTCGAATGTAAACAACAATTAGAGTCTGGAAATTTGTTTTCTAGCAAAGGTTTTTCTTACTACTCAATTGGTTGTTTTTCTTTTTCGTTTTGGTGGGGGTAACGCAATGAAATCTAAACAACATTTTCAACACTTTTCAAATGTAAGATAAACAAACGCTCAACAGTTGTGCCTCTGCTCAAATCCCCACTCTCCCAGCCCCCTACTCCCAAGCCCCAACTGCTGCCTTTTCACGGGTTCACGGTCAAATGTTTCATTTCAATTGGCTTTTCCGGGCGCTGTAAATCCCTCAACGCTGCCTAGTCTAATGCTCCATGTTGTTGTTATTGTCTCAATAGATCGCTCTCTCTTTCTCTCTCCACTTGACTCCAATCCACTCCACTCCTCTTCAATCCTCTATTGACACTGACTAATGAGGCAACCATTGCCACAACTCATAAATTTCACTGTCCAACTGTTGACATACAAAACAAACATTCGAAAAAAAAAACGTTGCTTCTAATGGTTCCTAACTCAAAAAAACCCCAAGACAACATACGTACATACTCGTAAACTATAATATCATTTTGAGTATCCTGTGGTGCGTTTTAGCTCACTTTTTGACTGTCTCTGCTGCCTGCTTATCTCTTTTGTCCTATCTTTGCTTATCGACTGCTCGTAAAAAGCAACTAACATATCCTGCCAAGTGTTAGAATGTGAAAGGGATACACAGAAACAGAGAGAGATAGAGATAGAGATAGAGAAAGAGAGAGGCATACTTAGAAACCCGAAACCATATCTTGTTTGTTCCAAATGCGCAATAAAATCTTGCATTGATCCGTTAAACAGATAAGAAAACCAGCACATTTTCTTTTGAGTTTTACAATTACAAAGGTTTTAAAGCAAAAGTATGCGCAACTATAAAATATCCTGTAATTTAGAGAAATTAGTTAAACTTAAAAACAGCTATAAAATATCCTGTAACTTAGAGTTTTACTGTAGTATCTATGAAACTTATAAACAGCTATCAAATATCCTAGAATTTAGAGTTTTACTGTAGTGTCTATGAAACTTAAAAACAGCTATAAAATATCCTAGAATTTAGAGTTTTACTGTAGTATCTATGAAACTTAAAATCAGCTATAAAATATCCTAGAATTTAGAGTTTTACTGTAGTATCTATGAAACTTATAAACTGCTATTAAATATCCTGTAATTTAGAGTTTTACTGTAGTGTCTATGAAACTTAAAAACAGCTATAAAATATCCTATAAATTAGATTTTTACTGTAGTATCCATGAAACTTAAAAACAGCTAGCAGTATTTTCTTTATATTTTCTGTCTAAAAAGTTATAGGTAAACTCGGAGTAATCGAATAACTTTTAGATTTTTTTTTAAATATCAGCATATACTATCCATATTATAGCTAGCTTTAACGAAAGATATTTAAAACTTAATATTGTTGCTTGAAAATATAGAAAACTGAAAACTTATTCATGTTTCAAGTGCATAATTTGCTTTTCCAATTCATTTCCTTTACAATTTCAAAGCACTTCTTATAAACAGGGTATTTCCCCTAGCACAACTCAAGGTTGTGCCAATCCCACACCCTTTTTTTATTGTCTCCTGAGCACAATTACAAATTCATAAAAATTTGAGTGGTTTTTTTTCCTTACTGCTTTGGGTTTTAAATCCCTAGCGAAATGGCGCCCTGGTTTTTCATTTCCTTGGAGATTTTCACCCTTTTTTTTGTATATGCGACAGCGTCTGTTCTCTCGCTCTCACTCTACCTGCGCTCGCAGATTGTCATCTATCAGGCGGCCTAATAAAAGATGAGGAGCAACCTTCTCCGGTTTGGCCTCCGGGGCAGCTCGCTTTGTTGCACGTGCACGTGAAGAGGCGTCAACCGCATTGGGCTTTGTGGTCTTGAAACTGAGTTTGGGTTTATTTGTTTCACATTTCACATGCTTGATTGAACTGGATTGCTGCTGCTGCTGCTGGTGTTCCTGACCCTGCAGCTCCTCCCCCTCCTGCTCCTTCACCTCATTCTTAGCGACACGTGCACGCAAATGAACTTTGATAAATTTGATTTTTTTTTTGATTGGCAAACCCAAGTTCATTAGCTGCTCATCAGTGAACGTGGCTGCCACTCACTCTGCCTTATGATAAATCGCCATGAAATTAACAACAAGCAGTTACAACAACCGCAACAACAACAACAACAAATTGTAGCTGCCGCTTTTTGCTATTAAAAGCTAATTTCGAGCGGGCGTATCGTTTAATAAATTGTATCTTTTAGATACAGCAAAAGACCCGCAAGGCATTATTACACAGCTTGTACTTGAACTGCTCTAAGGCCGCAGCTTGTTAGCTGTTTTGTTGTTATTGCTCTTACCAATTTGTGTGAGTCTGGACCAAAGCTTTTGGCCCTTCATTCGATACGCTCGTGGGCTCTTCGGCATACGTGTCCGGATGACAAATTGCCTTCGTTAGAGACTCTAGAAGCGTTTTGAAATATGAGCCACAAATTGAAAAATGCTTTTGCCGCAGGTTGTTGAATATGCCGCTGATTGCTTTGTGGTGTTGTTGTTGTTGTTGTTGTTGTTGGCTGTTGAGTGTTGAAGGATGCAATGTAATTTGCTGTATCTATATATTTTTCTCATCTACTGTCGGCAACTGGCGCCTAAATTGCCACCTTGCAAATTTTTGCACCCACACTGCCTTCAAAAAAAAAAGTGCCGCGTGTTAATTGCAGTCGCTTTCCTGTCGCCATTATTATTGTTGTTGTTGTTTTTGTGGCTGTCTAGACAAATTTCCTCGTATATAATCAAAACTTATATACAATAAGTGTTTGAATAACTGACATGGGCTTTGCGTTTTGCTTAAGCGTTTCGAAATTTGATTCTTATCATGTTTTTTAATGGCACGTCGTGTGTCCTGCAGTTTTCTAATATCCTGTTTAATTGTACTTAAATACACCCACACACAAGTCGCTGCATTTGACAGCATATGCCACCCTATCGATCTCAGTCGAAAACATATTTTTGTAGCTATTTTTACCTGCATCGTTTGTTAAAAGTGTATTTGTCAACCCCCTTCGGCTTGGACTTTACTGCGTGTCAACACGCACACACGAGACGCCATCTGTTGGTGGGAGTTGGCAACAGTAAACACTGCACAACATGATTTTGTTGTTTCAGTTGATATTAATAAGTTATCATGTTTTGGAACTGCACTTAGTATCTTTCGCTTAATCAAGCTCAGTTTCCAGTTTCCGCGCTCAGCAACACATTACGATTGCGAATTTCCTTTAAGTAATACATTTTTTGCGGATTGAATTCACTTTTATTTGATCAAAGTATAGAATGAACTTGCCATTGAGTTCGCATTCAATAGACTTAAACAACATCCATGAATACATTTTTAATATTTAAGGCTTTTGCATTTCTGCAAAAGGTTGCTGAATGCGTAAACCGAAAAATTTTGAATATGACCTGCTTAAAATGTTTCTCATTTCATTTTTATGCTCTCAGTAAACACTTTTACTATAAAACACATACAAATTGTAGCTGAAACACATTAAAAACTATATTTTGTTAAGCAGTGTATTTCTTCAATTTACTTTTGCCGCAGAAACGCGTGAGTTAGTCAACAACACTAATAATAACAAGTAAGAACGTTGCAGTCGGATGCACCCGACTGCGATATACTCTTTTTTTGGCCTCTTTGCGGAGTCAGTGGGCGTGGCAATTGAATTTCTGCTCAAATCTTTAAAGTTTTGCCATCAATAAAAATTTGGTTGGGCCTGTTCTACAGGTTTGGGAGAAACAAACATTGCTTGATTGCAAGGGCGGGGGTGGGCGTGGCAAAAATATTTTTATGCAATCTATTAAATAGGGCAACAGAATTCAACCTGCAAAATTTGGTGATTCTAGCTAAAGGGGTGGGGGAGATACAGACTTTGCCTATTTGTGGGGGCGGGGGTGGGCGTGGCCGAATTTTCTTTTGCCAGATCAATGAAGGATGTGATAAGTAGCCCTTGTGCCAAATTTGGTTACTCTAGCTATAAAACTGTGGAAGATATAGGTTTTTGCGGTTTGTGGGGGAAGGGGTGGGGGTGGGGGGGAGATCTTGACACTTTGTCTGCCTATGGTATATACCAACATGTATACCAAGTTTGGTTGCTCTAGCTTCAAAACTGTGGAAAAAACCTGCGTTCATACGGACAGACGGACAGACGGACATTTCACAAACCCAATATACTCTTTTTTCCTTTTTTTTCAAAAAAGTTAAAAAAAGAGTATAACAATAACAATAATAAGCACAGGACGCATTGCTTTCAATTCAACTGCCTGCTTTAACCCCACCCTGCTTTAACCCCTCATTGCTCTTACCCCTCCCTGCTTTAACCCCTCACTGCCATAGTTTGTTGCCACGTTTTTCATCCTCAAATTCATTTCATGCTTGGCTGGATTTAGCGGTACAGCACGTTGTTCCAAAACACATTCACAGGTTGCGCCTTTGTCGGCAGTTAGAAACAACAACTAGAAACAACCCAACTTAAATAAATACAACAAAATTTGTTAGTTTCCCACTGTGTATTCCAACTAGAGTGACCATACCGCCATGGGGTGTGCACAACAATTGCATTTTTATGCGTTTTTTAAGTGTTTCTGGACATGTTAAAGATATTCCAAAATTTATTAGTTCAAGCTTGAGCTTAGGTTGTTGCTCTTTTGCTAATGGATAAATACAATAATTGTTGCTTGTTTTTTATTGTTGCTGCTTAGGGGCGGAATTAGTTTTTAGTGTGTGGTTGAATTTTTATGTTGCATGCTTTTAAGCGTTGCACAGTGGACTGAAATTAGGAGTAACTATTTTGAATTTCAACTATTTAATGTGAATTGAAAACTGATATTTATGTTTATTTTATAAATTTGTACACTTCAAATGAAGTCTTTATCCAAATTTCCAGTAGGTTGCAAAGAAACGCTTAAAGCACGTACCGAAATAAATAAAAATAAAACTAAAGTATTTTTATATGTTAAACAATTAGTTTAATGTGCGCATTTTCATGACTCATAAATCTTCAACCACTGTGCCTACTCCCAAAACCAAATAAATGCTTGTGGACACAAAACATTTTTATGTTTTAACGGCAATTTTCATGTGCGGCACTAAAACAAAAACCAAAAAAAACCGAAAAAAAAAACAAAAACGAAATGAAAACAGTACAAGAAATAAGAATCGCATGTCAAACGCAAGTTTCGAATTTGATTTAATTTATGAGGCAAGTCAAATTATAGCGCTGCCAGACATATGCCATACTCATACCATATACCATAGAGTCTATAACATATACCCTGATATATCCCCGGATACATGCGTGACAATGGGCGCGTCAACTTTGGCCCCTTGTCTCAGGATGGTCAGCGACGTTGGACTTTCAACACATTTCTCAGCTAATTAACAATGATGACTGTTTGGAATTTAGCTTCACAGCTTTATGGACAGACACTTTTCATTCTTTTTTGCAATTGGCAATAAAGATGCCGCAGCAGACATGCACAGCTACAGATACAGATAGAAATAAAGCTGCAGATACAGCTACAGATACTTTAACTATGCGCTGAAAGTATCTTGAAGTGAGCTGTAATTACTTTGACCTGCTTCTGTCTGTAATGGCCAGCTAACGGACAGCTCGCATATATTGCCCCCTGATCTATATAGACTACTATATATATAGAGAGTTTTTATCTATCCATCTGTCAATTGTCGCACTGTTGCTAATGCCTTGAAATCCGCTTCAATTGGATTGCGTTTGTTTTTTTTTCTCTATGTGACACTTTTTTTCACTTTCGATACGCAACATTCGATTTTGTCGTGTTCTATTTGTTCAGTTTTTCCTCTCGCTTTTCACAACGCTGCACAATTTCCATGCAGTTGACCAAACATTTACAGTCGACTGATAATAGTAATGATAATGTCCACAGATTATAGCACGCAACGATTTGAACTTTAAGTTCACATTCTAATGGAATTTCGGTTGATTTACATGTAATACAGATACTGACCTCTTGGCTTGACATCGTTTTTCCATGCTACCCTTCTTCTTCAATCTTGGTGCGTAGACGTAGACATAGACTCTTATAGAAGTGCGAGTAAATACAACATTAGTTGAGGTTTGTTGTTGCCTATTTATTAAGGCTTCTTCTTGTCTGCGTCTGTGTCGAAGTGTGATACTGACCCGAGAACACTTTGTGGAAGATAACAAGTAGCAAAGGCATTTGGTTTATTATAATACTGTGCTGATTTAGACAAGTCTTCAGCATTATCAGCTAAAAGCTCTAAAAACTGAATCATATTTTAAAATAGATCAACAATAAAGACAAACTGATAGAGAGAATTCGAAGAAAAAGAAAATATGTGATATTTTGGAGAGTTTCTATAGGTCTGTTCCAAAACACCAAAATGTATTATAGATTAGTTTTTTTTTTGTACTTCAACTAAAACAGGATCTTCAGTTTTGCTGAAATAGAACCATTCTATTCGTTCTGAAGAACATGTTCTGAAGAACATCCATTTTAATACCGATCTAAACATTTGGAATCTGAATTTATTAGCTGTTGTGAATTTCAAATATCGATGATAAATTCGGTTTGAAAAGGTGTGCTTATGAAACAGTGGATTGAGAAGAACTTAAACTTGCTTATAAAAAGGATTAACGTTTCATATTTCTTTCAAAAACAATATTAGAATGTCGAAAATGATTCGGAATGAAAACAAAGGAACGAGAAGTAATCAAAAGGAAATAACGATTGCTATTTCTTTCGAAAAACAGAATGACAAAATCGAAAACGAATCGGAATAAAAACAAGAGATAGGAAGTATTCAAACGGGAATAACGATTTCTATCTATTTTAAAAACAAGATCACAAAGTTAAGAACGAATCGGATTCGAAAATTCTCAGAAATGAAAACTAGTTTTGTTTAAATTCTAAAGAAATAAAATAGATGACATTTTTTCAAGAATTTTCATACAATATGTCAGCAGATTATAGTTTTTTTGAAACTTTAAGATTGTAATAGAAATTCAAATATTTTGTTTAGCTTAGCAGTTTTTTCCTGTTTTAACTTAATGTGCATTTAACGAGTTCCTTTAGTTTTTTTTCTGCTAATGCAAATATGATGTTTATGCATTAAAAAGATCGAACAATCGAGTTTTTTCAAGGATTTTCTCATGACTTTTGTCGCCTGCGCTGCGGTCAATTAGCCAAATTTGAGTTCAGAACGTGCTACTCTGACTGTGACCGTAATAACTGGAAATTGTAAAACCCAGCGGCGTCTGTTAATGATTGAGGCCAAGTCGTGCATGTCCTTGGAAAAAGGACAACGGTTTTCTGAAGCAGCCAACGTTGTGCTCAAAGTTTTCCGCTAATTAAAAGGCAGCGCAGTTTTTGCTTTTGGAAAAATGTGTGAAATGCGTTGAGTTGCACGTACCGCAGTACATGAAGTTAGGGTGGTTCGTGGTACTGGTCCTAGTAAAGGATCTAGTTGGGTAAGCGCAGCTGGCTGCTTAATAAATTTGCGGTCTTCCCGCCCCGAAAAATGCCATGCGGCAGCCAGGCGAATTTTCATGCGTTACCTGAGGCGCTTTTCCAGGTAGTACAAAGTTAGGCTCAGGTAGCATAGTGTCGCGCAAGAAACGAGGACAAAGGACATGCGCAGCCGGCGTTGACGTTATTTGCCTGCGTCGACTTTTCCAGCAGTTTTCCTGCTTTTCCTCGTCGTATAAAAGCCGAACGATGTACGGAGCGGCAGCTAGAAGCAAATCAGCACGCGATCGTGATAGATCCTAGATCCTTAGCTGCCTAGCAACTAAAAATAAAAATAAATAAAAACTGAAGCCAAAATTTAACTAAGTTATTTACAAACTAAAAACAAGTCCAGGTTAGCAGCTGGAGCAGATTTCCATAGCAAATCCTTACTTAATCCCATTTCAATTGTTTTTTCATTTGCAGAATTCACTTGAGAGTACTCTTAATTTACCCAGGACACGTGAACACAGCAACCTTTTGAAAAATGGGCGAACTTGAGGAGAAGGAAACGCCACAGACTGAAACAACAGCGGCACAGGAGACGCTGGATGAGCCCAAGGAGACGGACAAAATGCTGGACAGCAAGAAGGATGAATCGAAAGAAAAAACACCCAGTCCGCAAACATCCAAGCCAGCGACGCCCAATGCTGGCAAAAAGTCGCCAGTGCCAAAGGCAGATGCCAAAAATGGCGAAGAGATTATAGACATACCCGCGGAGAATGGCACAAAGCCAAATGGTGCTGCCGACGCTGCCGATGAGAAGAAGATCAACAAGGATGATCGTGAGGTGAAGCCCAAGAAGATACCCATTGGTGGTTTAAAGCTGCCCGGTTATTTTATGAAGAGCAAGCCCAAAGCTGAGGGTGACGATGCTGAGGGTGAGCTGCTTGAAAAGGACAAGGAGGTGGAGGACAAGGAGGATGCCGCAGCTGCTGCCAAGGATGAGCAGAAGCCACGCGCTGGTCTCGGCCAGCGTTTGCGCAACTTCTTTGTGCGCAAGCCGGCCGCAGACAAGGAGCAAAAGAAGCAGCTGACCAATGGCGATGCGGATGCCAAGTCCGGTAAGTTAAACGCCTAGCAATGAATCAAATCCATGCCTAACACAATTTATTCTTTACACAGAAGCCACAGCTGAAGCCGCACCCTCGGATGATGTAGATCCGCCGCCAAAGCGTGGCTTGCTCAATGCCATCAAGCTGCCCATTGCCAACATTATGCCCCGCAAGAAAGCTGGCGATGATGTGGAAATGGGACTGGGCAAGGCCGGTCTGGCATCTATGGAAACGCTGGATGATTCGCTCAAAGATCAGGACACTGTTGACCGTGCGCCACTCAAAAGCAATGGCTCCGATGATATCAAAAGCGAGCTCAAGGACGAAAAACTTGCCGCCGAGCAGAAATTGGCTGCCGAGGAGGAGGAACGCGAACGTCCCATTCCCATTTGGACACGCCTGCGCGGCTACAAGTGCAGCGTGGATGATGCACTCATTGTCTTTGGCATACTGCTCTTTATGCTGCTGATGTGCGTCATTGGCTATGTGCTCACCCACGAGACGCTAACATCGCCGCCATTGCGCGAAGGTCGCTACATCTCAGCGGTGACCGGCTGCGGCATGGTCGAGGGCGTCAAGGAGGATGGCGCATTTGCCTTCCGCGGCATACCCTATGCCAAGGCGCCGCTGAATGATCAACGCTGGCGTCCGGCCCAGCTGATATCGAATATTGAAGACTGCTGGAATGGTACACTGCAGACGCACAATAGGAGCACGGTTTGCACACAACGCTTGGGTAATGGCACCACAATTGGTGAGGAGGATTGCTTGTATTTGGATATAGTTACACCACATGTACGCTATACCAATCCCTTGCCTGTGGTGGTGCTCATTGGTGCCGAAACGCTCGCTGGTCCCTCGCCGGGCATCTTGCGTCCCTCAGCGCGTTATTCACGGTCCCATGATGTGATCTTTGTGCGTCCCAACTTTAGACTGGGCGTCTTTGGTTTTCTGGCTCTGGATGCACTTACCAAGGAGTCGGTTCCTCGCACTTCGGGCAACTATGCGCTCACCGATATTATTGCCGTGCTTAACTGGATTCAGCTGAACATTGCACACTTTGGCGGCGATCCCAAGTCGGTCACTTTGCTAGGACATCGCGCTGGCGCTACACTCGTCTCTGCCCTGGTCAGCTCACCGAAGCTGGATGGTCTGTATACGCGTGCTTGGGCCTCATCCTCTTCGGCCATATTTCCGGGCAAGAAACTGCAGGATTCGGAGCGCTTGAATCAGCAGCTTATGGCCACTTTGGACTGCCAGGATGCGGCTTGTCTGCGCGGCACCTCTAGCGAGAAATTGTGGGCTGCCACGCCCGATACTTGGTTCCATTTCCCCGCTGCTCTGCCTCAAGCCCAGGAGCTAAGCAATGCCAATCGTCACGAGTGGCTTTCTTTGGATGGTGAAATACTCTTCCAGCATCCCTCTGAGTCCTGGAAACAGCCTCCTACCGCCAACGAACAGCAGCATCCACGTCTGGTTATCGGCGCCACCGCCCATGAGGCGCACACCTTGAAGCTGCGGGAACTACACGCCAACTGGACCGCTGAGGAAGTGCGCGCTTATCTGCAGGACTCACAGCTGGGCGCTTTGGGCCTAACCGATGAGATCATTCAGAGCTACAATGCCACCAACTATACATCCCTTGTGTCCATCATCACAGACATACGCACCGTCTGCCCGCTGCTCACGAATGCTCGCCTGCAGCCGACCGTACCCTTCTATGTGGTCACACAGGGCGAGGGCGTGGATCAGCTGGCTACTGTTGATGCCGATGTCCAGGCCATATTGGGTCGCTATGAACCACATACCGTTGAGCAGCGACGCTTTGTTTCTGCGATGCAGCAGCTCTTCTACTATTATGTTTCCCATGGCACGGTGCAATCCTATGATTCACGTCGTCGTGTCATTATTGTTGGCCAGGATGCGCAGGGTCAGGAAGATCATGAGCACTGCAACTACTGGATCAGCAAGGATATTGTGCCGCGATATGCGCGCATCGATTAAGCAACCACTTCCCCCACATACCCCACACTCCTCCATACTCTTTCGATCTATGACAAAGTTCGGCGGCTTGTTGACTGTCCTGTTTACTTCCTTTCTCTTCTATGCGCTCTATATAAACTTTTGAACTTTCCCTTCCCCCAATTTCATTTTGAGTTTAGTTTAGCCTAAGTGAATCTAGTGTTAATATACGAATACATAACTGTACATTTAGTTCTTTTTGCGTATAAGTGCGACAATTATTTAAGTTGTAAGTTTTTTAAGTGTAACGCTAACTCCATAAACACAGCATAATCATTCAAGTTTATGCATAATATTGCATAAATATGTCTCTCTAAACATAAACATAAACATTTATATACATATATCTATGATAATGTATTCTTTAATCTTAATACACACACACACACACACCACATACAAATACACATACACAACAAAAAACTGCAAAACACACAAAAAATAAAACACAACAAAATATATTGAACATATACTTGAAAAGTATTGACAAAATTGGCGTCTTTCAACTATTCACAACATATACATACACCTACACATATTCTATATAAACTCTATATACTATAATTATTATATGCATCATATATAGCTGAGCGGTTTAACAAGCGTTTAAAACCTATGACCAACGATCTTTTTTGATACAATTTTATATAGATAATGGGATCTATAGACAACAAAAAATCAACATGACAACAAATAATCAAACAATTAGTTTTCGTAAGGCAACAACAACAAAAACACTCGTAGAACGCAACAAACAAAAACATTTTTCAAAAGTGCGTTTTAACATTTGAGACTGTCCCAGGGGGCTACAATTTATATAGTATATTATTAAAGTACTGAAACTTGAATTTATTTCGTTTCAAAAAATTCGTTTCGAATCTATGCCAGCCCATACAATGATGAATAAAAACATTTTCTATAGCTTTATATGTATATTAATCAGAAATTTTCAATACTTATGTAAGCTCCGCTTTTTTTTTTTCATTTTTGTTTACTCCATAAAATATTTAAATACAAGATGAATTAATATTTGTATGTACATGTAACTTGTCAGAGTTTAGACTTTGGTAGCACATTTTTGAAAAATTGAAATAAAAATCAAATTTAAAATGAAAAATTGAAACACTAGAATCAAAAACAAACTCTTCAAAAAACATATAGCATTTAGCATTATGGTAAAGAAATGTGTGTCAAGTGATAAAATAACTAAAAGAAAAATACTTATATAAAGTTTATGTGTAAAGCAAGAGCATGAGAATGTTTAAATAAAAAGCCACAAGGAAACATATTTCAGTTCATTAACTATGCTTAAATCAAAAGATAATAACTAAATAGTTTAAAGCTGTCGAAAATTGCCAACAGCCTCTTCACAGCCAAATACTCTTAGTTTCTGCCGCTGGTGACCTTGTAGATGCGACACTTGCTATCAGTCAGGGCCGCCAGATAGGAGCCAGTCGGCGTGTTCACTGGACAGATGTCGTAGACCACTTCGTTGACGGGCATGGTTTGGGCGCGTAACTCACGCCGCACATCGTACATTATTATCTGCTTGTTGTCCTGCAAATAGCCAATGACCAGCGTATTGTTCTCCACGCCCAGCTGTGTCGGCCGTGTCATGAAGGGCGTGGCAGATGACCCGAAAATTGTGGTTTTCATGTGCAGCACGGTTACGCCATCAATCTTGTCCAGCTGGCCGAGTATAAAACGTGATTGCGGATACTGGGCATTGGAGCGTGTTGAGAGCAGCACCGTGTCCTGCAGCGGATCATACTGCATGGACAGGAATGGACCCTCCACGTTGAGGCGCGTGGGCACAGCCGAATCATTGGCATACTCGTAAAATTTGACTATGCTAAGCTGGCAGACCAGAAAGCCGCCATTGGTGAATACTTTGCCCGCGGGGACGGGTGCAATGTTTATCACAGGACTAAAGTTATCTGGAAAGAGTGAATAAAAGTTGTAGAAGCAAGATAAGCAGCTGCTAAAAGACACTTACCGTCAGCTTGAAACTCGCTGAGTATGGTATCCGGAAAGCGCACATCGAAAACGTAGACGCCACCGCGCAAATCGCCGGTATAAAGGAAATGCTCGCGCTCGTTTCGATCTAGGCCACAGGACCACAAAGGCTTGTCATTAGCCGTGAAGAAGCTGCTGCACAGGCGTGTGCGTATGTCGAATGTCTTGATGCGTGACTCCCGGCTGGCCACCGTTAATAGATGCTGGCTCTCGCTGAAGGCAATGTCGCGCACTAGCTGTGCCGAGGTATGCAGAAAGTGCAGCGGCTTGAAGTTGAGCGGATCTATAAAGCGCACACCGTAGCCGGGAAACAGATTCTGTGCACTTTTCTGGGATGCAATCAGTGTGGAGTGCTGAGACGAGTAGAGCAGCACACGGCAACCGGGCTCACGTGTTATCTCAAAGTTCTTCTCCATATAAAGTCGATAGCTGGCCAACTGGTTGAGGTTCTTTAGGGAGCACTCACTGACAGAATCATAGGCGCCGCGACCGCCGCCAACGCGTATTACCTGACGCAATCTCTCGTTATCGATCTTTAAAGCGTTCAGTTTGTTGGTGGTCAGCGTGTGTTCCATTTTGATGGTGGCCAGCTCCGTAGTCAGACCCTGGATACGTCGACGGTCTGCATCCAGTTCCCTGCGCAAATCATGCTCCTCTGTGCGATCTATGGCCCGCAATCGTTTCGCATAGAGGCAGCGTATGTCCCGATTGGTAGCTTTTGTTTTACATTGAGGACATACCTTGACGGATGACTGGCGTTGGCTCTCGATTAGCCAGCGTCGAATGCAGGAATCGCCAAACAGGTGACCACAACGCAAGGATACCAAACGATGTTCACCGCTCATTTCCCACGACTCCAGGCATATGGGACACGTCATGCCATCATCTTCATCGCCATCGTTTGTGGCCTTGGCTACGGGCGTACCCATTTTGACATTGGCAGCATTTGACAGACGTTTGCGTTTCTTTGGTGGCGACGGCGAGTCCAAGTTTATTATTTCCTCCTGCTGCAGCTGTTGTGCTCTGTTTGATGTTGTAGGTTGTTCAATATTTGGCGGCGGCTCTGCCTCGACTGCTGCTGCAGGTGCCTCCTCATCGTCTGTTGCTGCAGCTTCCTCCTCATCGCCTGCTGCTGCAGGTTGCGCCTCATCGCCCGCTGCTGCTGCAGGTGCCTCCTCATTGCCTGCAGCTGCAGGTTCCTCCTCATCGTCTGTTGATGCAGCTTCTTCATCAGATTCCACCTCGTCATCAGACAGCACTACTGCCTCACCTTCGAGCTCTTCATTGGGATTGTTCCCTACCTCATGTACCAGTTGCGCAAGATTGTCCAGCTGCTGTTCCAGCAGCACTTGCAATTGATTCAGCTCTTGATTTTGAGTTGGCTCCATGCGCTGAAGCCTGAGCCGATTATGACGCAATGCGGGCCGAAACTCCTCGCTTTCTGTTTCGCTATCCTGCTCAACTGCATCAGAATCGCTGTCACTAATCATGGCTTGAAACACGGTAAAATTGATTAGTTGGCAAACAGCAGTCGACAATGTTTACACAGAATATAAATACTTTGAATGTTTTATTGACACTTATTTGCATACTGAATGTATATTGTTTATTTATAATTTGTTCAAAGCGCGTTGTGTTTAATGCGACTTAAGGATGCGTCATCTGGCAACGCTGATCAGCTGGCATTTTTGAACAGCTGGCAGCGCTGTGCAGCTGGCATTTTTGAACAGCTGGCAGCGCTGTCCCAAATATAATCGAAATTTAAGTATCGTATATCGATGCTTTACGATATTATTGCGACGCCGCCGCCGACGCCATTCGCTTTTAGTTTTGGCAAAGGAACGGAACTTAATAATTATTTATTGGCTCAATAATTGTGCAAAATTACGTGCAAAAAGTTACACCGTTATTGTAAAGCTACAACCACATTCAAATTGTTCTATTCTCGCGCGCTATTTTGATACTTTTTTGCCGGCACATTGTAATTGCAAATTGCGGCAAACACATTGCATCAGTATTAGTTTGCTGCATACATGTAACTTACAAGTCCCGAGTTCAATTAGAAAATTAGAGCCAATTGCTGCAAGCCGTCTGATTCAACTCTACTTCATTTATCTGATTGGTAAGCGACATTGAAAGCGTTCGAAAGTAATTCAAGCGCAACGCAATTTGCTGACTAACCCACAAACCGCCCTGTCCTTGAACTCAACAGACTTGGCTGCTGTCCATTACTTTTTAAAAAAGGCATCAAAACGACGGAACAGACGCAAGGCTCACAATTTCTACAAAAATTCTACTCAAATCTAGCGATGTCGGAGCCAAAAACACCGGAAAAGATGCTGTCTGCCAAGCCGCCAATATTTCATCAAAATAGCCATAGTCCAACTGCCTCGCTGCAGCTGCCGAGCCCCATCATCACGCGGCGCACACGCACGGCCTCTACGTAAGTGCAGGCCCCCCCGTTGTGAGTTTACTTTTATCTGGCATTGATTTAACGCTCTGCTTCTCTTTCTCCCTTGCTTTCTCCCTCTCTTTTCTCCAACTCGTTTCTCCCTAACTCCCTTTTTGCTTACGCAAACACGCGCGCGCACGTAACCAGTTCGGCGCGCGCTTTGGAAAATCCAGTGGTATGCGGTGTTGTGAAATCCTTTAGCCGCACCAAAGGACACGGCTTTATTACGCCCAACAACGGGGGCGAGGACGTTTTTTGCCATGTTTCCGAGTAAGTTCATAATTGGTTGAATAATGCTATTTGCCCTTCATCAAAATTCTTTTCTTTTTTTATTCGTTTTTTCAAACAGCATCGAAGGCGAATATGTGCCCATGTGTGGCGATGAGGTCAAGTATCGCCTCTGCGCCATACCGCCAAAGTTTGAAAAACATCAGGCGGTGCACGTGCAGATAAGCAATCTGACGCCTGAGGTGCACCATAAATGGGAGGAGTCCGTCTACTGTGGCTCCCCAGCCAAATAGGTGCAATTTTCCAAGCGGCCTTCCACAAACTTAATTAACTGGAGCACGCCATGCGCGTAATGAGAAACAATAAAACGCAGTTTGGCAAAGACGACGACGACGATCAAAACAAAAGCAAAACAAAAACAATAATTAATGGAAAGAAAGCATACAAAACGACTTTATCAATCGTACGCCACACAGCCAACCAACCAACCAGCCAGCCAGCCAGTTTCAATTAAAATATACATATATATCTTTATTAATTTAAGCTAAGCAAAAAATCAACTCAGTCACAAATGTGTTAGCCTTTAAGAAAGAAAAGAGCGTAACCAGTTTTGAGAATTTATGAATTGTAATGAAATGAAATTGTTATATTCTAGAGATCGGCAGTTTCGGTTTGTTCTGAATGGGAGCCTGAATCAGTATACATATATAATACTTAATTTTTTGAACGTAATGAAATATTTAATATGTAATTTGCAAAACAGAAATGAATAAGCAACGCAAAAGCCCAAAATCAATTTATTACAAAAATATATAGAAGCCGTAAATCAAATTCTGTCTTTACATACATATATTATCAGTGCAAAAAAACTATATACAAAATATATAAAGCAAAGATAGGCCAAAGTTCGTTTCAACTGAGTTCGTCAATAAGCAAAAAGTACTGTATATACATACATCAACGTATGCAGTGCCTGCACAACTGCTTCACTAGTTTTGGTGTTTATAATCCAAACATTGATAAATTAAATATGTGTCTTTAAAGTTAAATCTTCATGCCAAGTTTGGTGTCTCTATCACTTGTGAGGGTGATTTTAAGTCTTTGGACAAAAATCAAAATTAGATAATGAAATTTCCTATTCATACATTATTCATTTTATTTCAAGATCCACCCCCAAAACCATAAAATCCGCAAAATAGATCAAAATGGAAAAATCGTCAAAAAACTGTTAACTAGGTATCAGCGATTAAAAAACTAGCTATTTTCTGTCTAGACAGACATATGTGATAATTTGTACCGCAAATATTAACTGTTATCTGCGCCATGTCATTTATCGACAAAAGCCGTTATGAACGTAAACTTTGAATGTGCTATCGATATATCGATACCTGTGAATACCTGCGATAACAAAAGAATCGAGCTAAATACAAAAAGTACTTGCATTTAACAAAAAAGGCAAACGTCAACAAAGTTTGTTGAACAAACCTAACGCCACATCGCCACATTATGAAATAAAAGCGCATAAATTTATAATAAAACGTCGCATGGATGTTGTTGCAAGGCTACAAAAAATATATACTTAAAATAAACTCAAGTGTTGACAAAATCGGTGAATCTGGGCAGTGATAACTGACGTGGACCTGCTTGAGTTGTTGTTATTATTTTGATACTGATTGGCAACAGCTGCGGGTAAGGCAAAAAGGAACAACAAAATCTATATTTTTGAAGCACATTTTCATTA
The DNA here is from genome assembly GCA_949708635.1 of Hirtodrosophila cameraria. Taxonomy (NCBI): domain Eukaryota; kingdom Metazoa; phylum Arthropoda; class Insecta; order Diptera; family Drosophilidae; genus Hirtodrosophila; species Hirtodrosophila cameraria. Next base: position 22,408,063 of record OX453091.1, on the reverse strand, counting down.
GTTAACTGTTGCAGCAGGTGAATAATGTCGTCCACACGCCGTCGTGTACAAACAATCGAGGAAAAAAAGCTCGTTGCATCAGGCGGCGATACGGATAATGTTGCTGAAGAGAAGCCGGATTTACGTGGCGACAGACGCAACATAGCCATACTACTGTTCTTATATGTACTCCAAGGCATACCCATTGGCCTGATTGCTGCCGTTCCCATGCTGCTGCAGAATCGTGGCGCCAGCTACAAACAGCAGGCGGAGTTCTCTTTCGCCTATTGGCCCTTTAGCATTAAGCTGCTATGGGCTCCCATTGTGGATTCTTTGTATGTGCGTCGCTTTGGACGCCGTAAATCGTGGCTGGTGCCGGTGCAGTATCTGCTGGGCGGATTTATGCTGCTGCTGTCAGCGCACGTCGATCGCTGGCTCGGTAGTGATGCAGTGGAACCGAATGTGCCGCTGCTGACGCTGCTCTTCTTTGTGCTGAACTTCTTGGCCGCCACGCAGGACATTGCCGTCGATGGCTGGGCGCTGACCATGCTAAAACGCTGCAATGTGGGCTATGCCTCCACCTGCAACAGCGTAGGTCAAACGGCTGGTTACTTTCTTGGCTATGTGGTGTTCATTGCGCTCGAATCGAAGAACTTTTGCAACACATATCTGCGCGATGTGCCCGCGGATGAGGGCATGATAACGCTGCCACGTTTTCTGTGGTTCTGGGGCATCACGTTCATAGTGGCTACAACTCTCGTAGCGCTCTTCAAAAAGGAAAACGATATTGCCGATGCGCACACCGAGGCACGCTATAAGGAGGAACACGAACTAAACATACGCGAAAGCTATAAAGTTCTATGGGACATGGTGCGCAAACGACCTGTCCAAATCCTAGCTGCTATTTTGCTTACAGTTAAAGTCACCTTTGCTGCCTCGGATGCGGTCACTTCGCTAAAACTTATTGATGCCGGCGTGCCCAAGGAGAAGCTGGCACTTTTGGCAATTCCCGTCATACCGCTGCAACTCATACTGCCAATCATTGTTGGCAAGTACACAAATGGACCACGTCCCATGGATTTGTATTTAAAGGCCATACCCTATCGTATTGTGCTGGCTACGGTGGCCACATTAATTGCCTATGCCACGCCATATCTAATCTCTGGCGGCGAAGTGCCCGTCTATTACTATGTGCTGCTGATTGTTAGCTATGGCTGCTATCAAGTATTCCTGTACTCCATGTTTGTGGCAGCCATGGCATTCTTTGCTAAGATATCGGATCCCGCTGTTGGCGGCACCTACATGACATTCTTGAATACGCTGTGCAATCTGGGTGGCAACTGGCCGAATACGGTGGTGCTCTGGCTGGTGGATGTATTAACCTGGAAAAAGTGCACCACACAAGACGACAATCCTTGCCTCAACAAGGATGATCAGCAGGCAAGCGTTTTAGTCTACTCAAAGAAATAACATTTTGTTTATACTTGTTTAAATCTTGCAGAACTGCACCACGTCTTCCGGCAAGTGTGAAATAACCTTTGATGGCTATTACCTGGAGGCGATTGTGTGTCTAGTCTATGGCATCATTTGGCTGCTGGTTACGCGCAAGTGGATACGCCATCTGCAGGATCTGCCCACGCGTGCCTGGCGAGTGGTGAAAGCTCCTGTGTCCAAGCACAAGTCTAGGTAGCAATCAATCGTATGATCTTCCGACTGCGCTAGGCGCACGGGTTACTTGGTACAAGAAGCTATTAATAGTAAAAAGCGTAGGAATAGGACTTTTTGCATTCTAGGCTAGTCAAAATTGTTAGTTTTTGTAACCAGCCGCGGTTGAATCCGCTTTCGTATTGTATCGTAAACTTGTTATTCCATTGGAAATAAAATACAATTCAATGTTGAGCAAAAGGAACTCAGATAACTTCAATTAACATGGACAGGTGTGTTTAGGCTGCGAACAGAGATGTTGTTTTATTCGCGCCGTGTGACGAATCTTTACAATAATAGTGCACGCTGGCATTGCCTACGAAATTGATACGAAAAAAGTTGTATATATGTTATGCTTAATAGTACTTCCAGGAGTCGATCGATTCTTGATTCTTTTGTTTGCTCTTGCGCTCAATCAGACCCGCCAGATGCTCCGAACGCATTGACAGCGAGTCAATCTTCTCCACCAGCTGCTGATAGGGACTCAGCGGTTGTGTGCCCATGACGACATGGCCCAGTTTTGAATCAATCTTGGCATTCAAACGTGCATTGCGTATAAGATTGACAATCCAGCACTCGGCTTCGTTGGGCTTCATGTTCAGCTTGTCGGCCAGCATGCTGATGGTAATGCACTGATGAATGCGACAGAATGTTTCGAAGATCATCAGACGCGCATCCTCCACAAACTCGTTGAGGCAGGCGACAATGAAGAAGTCATTCAAAATGACCGTCTGGCATTCGTGCAGCTTCAGACGGGCGCCCTCAAAGTCAAAGTTCACGTAGAGGCACTCGAGGAACTCGGTAATGGGATCACGATACGTGTACGACTCCTGCTGTATAACCTTAATCAGATCCTTCAGCGCATTGCGACGTGTGCGATTGATGACCACAGCGGTGGCCAAATAACGCATAATATGTGGGCACATGGTCTGTATGGCGTTCAAATACAGTGGCTTGTATAAGAACATCTCAATGATGAGATCCCGGCCCTTGGGATGGTTAAAGAACACCAGCACAGACCAATGAATCAGCCAGGTGCGCTGCTGCAGCGCCTGAATGGTCGAGAAATTGGCGCTATCAATGTAATCACGTAGACGCGTCAAATCTTCCAATGCTGTATTCCAGTTGAGCGTCAGGATCTCAGCAGCCAGCTTGCCCCACAGCACATTCAAGTAGTTCTGCAAAGGAAGCAAAGATAAAACACCATAATGACCAATCCTGATCCAGTGTAACTCACCTTATCATTGGGCGACATGACAATCAGGCAGAAATACAAATACGAAGTGGACTCCTGATAGTTGCCGCACTCATACAAATACTTGGCCAGCTTGTAGGCGCTCTCCAGATGCTCCACTTTGAAATTGTAGTCCTTTTGCAGAGCATTCACAAAGGTTTTTGAATCCTTCATGCTTTCGCCGTTCTTCAAAATGTCGGTGGCCTTCATAATGGGCGCCACCTCGTTTTGCAGCTGCTTGAGCGTGGCCAGAACCTCCGCCTTGCGCTGCACCAGCTCCTCGGGCATCTCCTGGCTGAGATTGAGACGCTTGCGCGTGTCCATGGTGTAATCAATCATGTTCGTCTTGTTCACCGTATCCAGAATGTACTCCAGCAGCTCTTGCTGATTGTAGATCTACAAAAAATACAATACATTGACATTATGCACTTCATTAAAGCAATTGGAAGTGGATGATGACGATGACACGAAGCCAAACGAGTATTCTAACCTCCTTGCCGCATAAAAACTCCAGCAGCGGAAAAGTCAAATGTCTGTCCAGATATTGACAATTGATGCGTGTTAGATCGAATTGTGCCATGTTTGCAGCTGTATTTAACTATTTTCACAACAAATAACTATGAATTTCCACACAAAATCTGCACAAAAATACGCGTGCGAAAGACGCACAGTGCTGCCTATGGCGAAAAGAGATGTTATTTTTAATGCTCTCAATGTGTACACACTGACAAGCGGCAATATCGCTGACAACAGTCGATAGCTAATCGAGCATGCGATAGTTTTGTTTTTCGTTTTATAAACTGGTGCTGTAGCAGCAAGCTTTTCCGCATGCTTCGATCAAAGCCCGCAGTTTTTGAATAATATTTTTTGATTATTATTATTTTTTGATAAGATTAGATTTAAGTATTTTAAACTTTGTTCGAAAGCTTTATTTTATATTAATGAAATATGTACAAACGCCATCATAATCAGAATATCCATATTGTTTGCAACTCTTTAATATATTTAATACTTCACCAATTTGTTTCACATATATGTTTGTATATAGAGGAGGTATGTATAAATAATGTATGTATTGTTTGGAATAATTTACTTGTTAAACGTATATATATTAATAATGGTAGCTTGCCAAAGGGTACATTTAACATGTGGCTTTAAAAATACCAAATCTAAGTATACATGTATATTGTAAATAGTATTAGGTACTTTGCAATTAACGATCAGTTGTAGGCTCAAAAAACAAACAACATCTACAAATGCAATTCGATATAGGCTAATACATATGATTATATATTTGATCAGTGCTATAGTTATTCGAATTATTTGGGAAATCAGCATACCAATTTTTAAACGGCTTTCAAACGGAAATCAAATACATTGATATATTGAACAGAAATGCAAATCTAAGTATTTAAGCATGTAATACATATTTGTTTTTAGTTTTTTTTTTTTATAGTTTTTTTCATAACTTCGTAACGGTTAATTTCTAGTTATTGTCCTTAAAGTTTGGATATTTGTTTAAGCCCCAACTGTTTTGGGTTTCTAAACATACGTTTGCACTCTTAATTGACTCTTTTCGCATCATCATTTTGGAGGGCATCGCCTAGCCAGCAGTGCCATATGGACGTGGCGTCGCATTCAAATAAAACCAAAATTAAAACGTGTTTAATAGTGTACAAAACTCAAGTCTTTTTTTTAGTGTAAACTAAACTAAAATCGCGAAAATAAAAATCACAAATTGCAAATTGCGTTTCCAGCGAAAACACACAAATTTCTATATGCTAAGGACGACGCACGCGCACAGACAAACTTCTTCCACATCACCAACATCAGGTACTTAGGACCTGGGTCCAGTGGGATCAATGACGCCACCGGGTCCTGGCAGACCGCTGGGATAGCCAGTCAGATAGGAATCCACTTGACGCGCCGCCTGACGACCCTCCGTAATGGCCCAAACAACCAAAGATTGGCCACGCCGGCAATCTGAAAAATCGAATTTCAGTAATTGTAGTTACATTTTACACTATATCATTTAGTTGACTTACCACCCGCAGCAAAGACCTTGGGATTTGACGTTCCGTAGTCACCATTAGAGGCCTTTATGTTGCCCCGCGGATCCAGCTCTAGTCCTAGTTCGGTGGGCACCGTCTTCTCCGGTCCGAGGAAGCCCATCGCCAATAGAATCAGATCGGCAGCAAGGTATTTCTCTGACCCAGCCACTTCCTGCATGCGCCACTGTCCCGTCTCCGTCTTGGTCCACTCCACCTCGACAGTGTGTACGCCCTTGATGTGACCATTCTCACCCACAAACTCTTTGGTTGTGGTGCAGTACTGACGCGGATCCTTGCCCCACTTGAGACGCACCTCCTCGTGACCGTAGTCCACGCGGAATACCTTGGGCCACTGTGGCCAGGGGTTGTCCTCAGCACGCTTTAGCGGCGGCTCTGGTAGTATCTCAAAGCTGGTAATACTCTTGGCACCCTGACGCAACGAGGTCGCTATGCAATCGCAACCGGTATCGCCTCCACCAATGATAATGACATCCTTGCCTGCAGCCGAAATGATTTCCCGCTTGCCGCCCAGCTGCTTCTTCTGCTGCGCCTCGAGGAACTCCATGGCAAAGTGTATGCCCTGCAGATCGCGATTAGCCAACGGCAGATCACGTGGCCAGGTGGAGCCAGTGGTCAGCAGCACAGCATCATAGCTGTCATTGGATAAAAAGAAGAATTAGCAATGATTATAAAAAAAATGCTTGATAAGATTTACTTACTCCCGAGTCAACTCCTCGGCGCTTGTGTCCTTGCCAATGTGCACATTGGTGCGGAATTCAATGCCCTCGTCGGCCATGAGGTCCACACGGCGCTTGACCACTTCCTTTGATAACTTCATTGTGGGTATGCCATACTGCAGCAGTCCACCGACGCGATCGTTGCGCTCGAAGACTGTAACAAAGTGTCCTGCACGGTTGAGCTGCTGAGCAGCAGCCAAGCCAGATGGACCAGAGCCAACAATTGCCACACGCTTGCCGGTGCGTATCTCAGGGATTTCAGGCTTAATCCAGCCCTGCTCGAAGGCATGATCAATGATGGCGCACTCAATGTTCTTGATGGTTACAGCCGGCTCCGAGATGCCCAGCACACAGGAACCCTCGCAGGGAGCCGGACAGACGCGACCCGTGAACTCAGGGAAGTTGTTTGTCTGCAACAGCTGACGCAGCGCCTCCTGCCACTCGCCATGGAAGATGAGATCATTCCATTTGGGTATAATGTTGCCCAGCGGACAGCCCGTCGAATTGGACTGACAGAATGGCACACCACACTCCATGCAACGGGCCGCCTGCATCTGAAGGTTCTTGCGCACATGCGGGAAGTTGTAGACCTCGTCCCAGTCCTGCTGACGTGCGCCCGCATCGCGATATGGTGCCGCCTCACGCTTGTACTTGACAAAGCCACGCGTCTTGTCCAGCACGCGATCAGCACGCTTCTGCTCCAAAGCAACATCCTGAATGGCTTCCTCAATGTCCTTGATGTGCGGCTCATGCTTGCCGTTGCCATTCGCAATGGCAGCCACCTTGACGGGCTGTGACTCAGCCTCCTGTTCGGCCATATCCTTCAGCGCCTTTTGATATTCATACGGGAAGACCTTGACAAATTTGGACTGCACGCGAGCCCAGTTGTTCAGCAGCTCTTGGGCCACCTTTGAGTCGGTCTTCTCTATGAAATCAGCGAGCAGCTTCTTCACCAACGACACATCCTCGGCCAGTTGCAGCGGCAACAACTCCACAGACTCCGGATTGACCTTGGGCTTAAACGAACCATCAATATCATACACATAGGCAATGCCACCAGACATGCCTGCTGCAAAGTTACGTCCAGTCAAGCCCAGGATCACAACCAATCCGCCAGTCATATACTCGCAACCATGATCACCCACGCCCTCTACCACGGCCGTTACGCCCGAGTTGCGCACACAGAAGCGCTCGGCCGCAATGCCGCGGAAGTAGGCGTTACCCTCGGTGGCGCCATAGAGGCAAACGTTGCCCACGATCACATTTAGATGTGATTCAAAGGGTGCCGTCTTTGGTGGCACTATGACCACATTGCCTCCACACAAACCCTTGCCCACATAATCGTTGGCATCGCCCTTCAGGCTGACATTGACGCCACGCGCCAAAAAGGCGCAGAAACTCTGGCCAGCGGAACCCTCCAATTGGATGTCAATGCTCTTGCCGACGGGCAGACCAGCTTCACCATATTTCAATGCAATATGATAGCTAAGCGTCGATCCAAATGCACGCTCCTCATTATGTATGGGCATCTTGATGGTGACATTGTCCTTCTCACCGTTGAAGATCTGCTGAGCCTGCGCAATCAACAAATTATCGGAGCGCTTCTCCAGCTGGAAATCCTGCTTGACGGAACCACCCACAATGTTGGTGCCGGGACGCAGTTCCAAAGCGGGCTGCAGCAATAGCTTGAGATCCAGATTGCTGGCCTTGGTATCGCGCTGACTGGCCATGCGCAGCAGATCGGTGCGTCCAATTAGATCCTGGAACTTGCGTATGCCCAAACCAGCCATGATTTGACGAATCTATTTTATAATAGGTAGATAAATAGGTTGAGCTTAAGTTTTGTTATAAATATAATAAGGAACACCTACATCTTCGGCCAACATAAAGAAAAAGTTGATAACATGCTCAGGCTTGCCAGTAAATTTCTTGCGTAGCTCAGGATCTTGAGTAGCAATGCCCACAGGACAAGTATTCAAATGACATTTACGCATCATGGTGCAGCCTAAAACAAGAATTATGGATTAGAGAACATTTCTGGTAACTAAACTGCACAAGCAAACTCTTACCCATGACAATCAAAGGAGCTGTGCTGAAGCCAAACTCATCGGCGCCCAGCAAAGCAGCCACAACCACATCGAAGCCAGTGCGCAGTTGCCCATCCGCCTGAACAATCACTCTACAGATGCAGTTGAAGATCCGAGTTGGTAGGAAGATACGACATAGAAAGGAATGCAATGTTAATCAAGGATTCAATTTATAATTCAAAGTAATGAGAAGAAATTACGAATGGAGCACAGCGCGGCGCGACGATAGTGCTAGCGAGCGAGCAAGTGAGTGGATGGCACCGATCGGATTGGTTTGGTTTGGATCGATATCGTTTTTTTTGGATTACGTTTTATCAGTGATAATTTGAGTGATGTGTGGTGTTGTTGTGTTTAGTGGCAAGCATTCAAGCTATTTCTCGATCCAACGATCTTTGTCGTTCATAATATCAATTTTGAGAACTAAAAAACAGCAGCATTATCAACATCAACTATAGATGACTTGGAATATTCACAAGATTGCGCTTTCCTTAATCCGTTCAAGTGTTGGTAGTCTCCTTCAATGCCCCACAGATCTTATCGAACGATCGATTTTGTTCTCATTATCAACTGAGTTAATCTCAATACGTTTTCCAACGTTGTCATCTGGATAACCAGGCTCTTCGGTAATATGTTTCTTTCATGATTAGTAACAAAAGGAGGGGCTCAGGGGGTCTGCTGGTCGGAAACTTACCTTGAGCGTAGATTATTCAAAACAAGTACTTGATGGGTTTCTGCCACGCCCAACTCCCAGGGCAGACCAGCGTTCTTAATGCCCGTCCAGGAGCTGGCGCCGGTGCCGCCATCATGGCCAGAGATGACAATATGCTCGGCCTTGCCCTAATAAAAAAGAGAGGAACAGCATTTAGAAGAGTTAGCTGCAGTTGGTCAACAATCAATTCATGCTCACCTTGGCTACGCCAGAGGCAACCACACCAACGCCCACTTCGGACACCAATTTGACGCTGATGCGTGCTTTGGGATTGGAGCACTTCAGATCGTAAATCAACTCGGCCAGATCCTCAATGGAGTAGATATCGTGATGCGGTGGTGGCGATATTAAACCCACGCCCGGCACCGATTTGCGCGTCTTGGCAATATCCTTCGTCACCTTGTAGCCGGGCAGCTCACCACCCTCACCCGGCTTGGCACCCTGCGCCATTTTGATCTGCAGATCATCGGCATTGGCCAGATACGAAGCAGTCACTCCAAAACGACCCGAAGCCACCTGTTTAATGGCCGAACGACGACTCTGTTCGGGTTCTTGATCTGCACAAGGTGAAGGAAACAAATAAAGAAACTGCGAAGGAAGCAAATTGATTTGTAGACTTACTAAGATAGCGATCGGAGTCCTCGCCGCCCTCGCCGGTGTTGCTCTTGCCGCCAATGCGATTCATGGTAATGGCCAACGTTTGATGCGCTTCCAGGGAGATGCTGCCAAAGCTCATTGCACCAGTGGCAAAGCTAAAACGGGATTTTGATACATAAGATTCTATTCTTCTAACCCTTTCCCGCCTTCAATACCTACCGCTTTACAATCTCGCTGGCCGGCTCGACATCGTCCAAGTCAATCTTCTGGCGATCAGTTACAAACTCGAGCTGACCACGCAGCGCACATTGCTTGACGCTCTCCAGCGTAGTCTTCTTGAAGGCCTCAAAGGCGCTCAGATTCTTGTTGACGGCCGCCTCCTGCAGGCTGCCAATGGAAGCGGGCTCATTAATATGCGCCTCGCCACCATGTCGCCAGTGATACTGTCCAGGATTACGCAGAATGCGTGTATCCGGCGACACCTTGCCGTAGGTTAGCTGAAAGCGTTCCAAACCCTCCTTGGCCAGAATCTCCAAAGTGACGCCACCAATGCGACTCTGAGTGCCACGGAAACACTTATCTATAAGCTCATTACCCAAGCCCACCGCCTCAAAGATCTGCGCGCTCTTATAGGACTGCAAGGTGCTGATGCCCATCTTGGCCATTACTTTGGCAATGCCCGTATCAATTGCTTGGGCGTAGGCAGCATAGATCTGCTTGTCAGAAACATCGGGACCAATGACGCCATCATCTCGCAAAGCCTGAGCCAGTTCAAAGGCTAAATAGGGGCAGATGGCATCAGCGCCATAGCCGAGCAGTACACAAACATGATGCACCTCGCGTGCCTCTGCTGTCTCCACGATAATGCCAACCTTCATGCGCTGCAGGGTCTCAATTAGATGATGATGCAGTGCACCCAATGCCAGCAAGGCTGAAACCGCAACACGTTCATTATTGCCAGCCTCACGATCAGAGAGCACGAGTAGCTGGTAGCCCGCCTGGGCGGCATTATAGCCCTCACGGCAGATGCTATCAATGCAATCGAGATAGCCCTGATAGCCAGTGTTGTACTGGAATGTTATGTCCAGGACCTTGGTCTTCCAGCCGCGATGCGTATTACGCTTAAGCAGCTGAGTATCTGGAATGCTCAATATGGGATTTGTTAGCCAAATGCGATGCACCTGCTGTGCCGATGGCTGCAGCAAATTGGCCTCCGGTCCAAGTGGACACTGCATGGACATGACGACCTTCTCGCGGAATGGATCAATCGGTGGATTGGTGACCTGTGCGAACAGCTGCTTGAAGTACTCATACGGAATGGGCTGAAAGCCGGATAGACAAGCTAGCGGAGCATCGTTGCCCATGGAACCAAGCGCTTCCTTTCTGTAATTGGGATAAGATTGTTAATGGAAACTCTTAGTTGATAAGAAATGCACCTACTTGTTCTTGAACATGGGTATGAGCAGCATGTTGACCGTCTCTGTAGTGTAGCCAAAGAGCGAGAGACGTGGATCAAAGATGCCGCGTTGAGAAGCGGGCAGCTTTGGCGGCTCTTCAATGGGTGTATTGAGCACATTGGCATTGCGCACCTCATCCAGCGTGATCTGTGAAGTAAGATGTGGCGGCAGGGATTAGCACAACAGTTGGATTAGATGTAAAACGAGGACATGCGATGCAACTCAAAGATAAGCAAGAGAACGACTACTGAAGTCTACCCGTTAACTTACCATCTGCAAAAGTCCGTAATATTTATGGAGTAGAGAGATTAATCACATTGTGAGCATGGCGGAGAAATGGACAAATTGAGACCAATAACAATTACAGAGATACGAGATTAACATAAACAAATTGCGTGTCGAGTTTTTTATTGTACCTGTTGTGTAATTGTGTGTGGGGAGGTGGAGTAGGTGGCTAATCCCAAGACTCCAATCTAAACTTACCTTCTGCTGCAGCCAGTCGGAGTGTGGTCGCGACTTGGCTATTCGCGCCTTTAGCTCAATGTCTTGTATGAGCTTCTTCTCCTTGGTGTCCACCAACAGCATGCGACCGGGCTTGAGGCGACTCTTGAGTGTCACCTGCGATGGATCCACATCGTAGACGCCCACCTCGGAGGCCATGACCAGCACATTCTCCTTGGTCACATAGAAACGCGACGGACGCAAACCATTACGATCCAGCACTGCACCAATGTAGCGTCCATCGGTGAAGCTAATCAATGCTGGTCCATCCCAGGGCTCCATCACACAAGCAGCCCATTGATAGAAGTCACGCTTCTCCTGCGGCATTGTTCTGTCATTCTGCCAAGCCTCCGGCACCATGGTCATAACGGACTCGGGCAGCGAACGGTCGCTGGCCATTGTCAGAAACTCCAGCACGCAATCGAATGAACCCGAATCGGAGAGATTGGGCTCAACGACGGGATACAGCTTCTTCAGCTGATCCCCAAACAGTTCCGACTGCATGACACCCTCCCTGGCCTTCATCAGATTCACATTGCCACGCAGCGTATTGATCTCACCATTGTGAGCCAGCACGCGCAGCGGATGAGCACGCTCCCAGCTGGGGAAGGTGTTCGTGGAGAAGCGTGTATGCACCAGCGCCATATACGTCTCGAATTGTGGATCCCTTAGATCAGTATAGTAATCCCACAGCTGTTCCGATGTGAACAAACCCTTGTACACCACCGTTCTATCCGACAAGGAGCAGATGTAGAAGCGTCTGCCCTGCTTGGTCAGCTCATGACTGGCACGCTTGCGCAGCACAAACACCTGACGTTGAAAGGTCTTCTCATCGCTGCCCTCAGGACGCACGATAAACACCTGACGCGACAACGGCTCCGACTTGCGTGCCACAGCGCCAATGGCCTGCTGATTGGACGGCACTGTGCGCCACGCGAGCACCGACAATCCCAGACTCTTGGCCAGTTCATTGAACTCCAACTCAGCGGATGCATGCTGAGCTACATCCAAATAGAATATGCCCGTGGCATAGTTGCCCAGTTCCGGCAAGGTGATGCGCAGTTCAGCGCTGCAGCAAGAAATGTATACAGAAATAGGTTAAATAAATTGAAAAACACTTCAAGAAATCAAGTTAGAATTAAAATGAAACTAATAAACCCAATTATGCCTTTCTGAGTTTCTTTGTTATTAATTTACCCTTTGCAGAGGGTATTATAAATTTGTCATCACTTTTTATTCTGTTATGCTCTATAAAAGTTGTTTCAATTATGATGTATAAAATTTAGATCGAATTTCATCAGATCAGAAAGAAATATATAAAATGAAATTTTATTGAAGGAAGTAAATAAGGCTCTCTGCAAGTTTTTATCAACTCGGAGAATTTTTCTTCTGTTACATTCGAACCAAGTGCTATCTCAACATAAGAAGCACACACCTTTTTGTTACAGTGTACGGCATTACATTACAATCATCGCAAGGCTATTAAAATTGCGCGGGACTTTATTCACAATTGAATTAAACGCTTGCCTGGCAATAGAACACCATGTCGGAGCATGCCATTCATCGTTTATGCCATTCCATTGCGTCAAAATGACGAATCAAGTGTGCACCTTATCAGCATCTGCTCCCATTACGTCTGTCCACCCGTCCACCTCGCCCATTGTGTCTTGTCTCATGTCTCAGGTTGTCTAAAACGTTTGTCCGTTTGTCATTCAAAACGCGCAATTCATGCGAAATGTAATACATAGTATGTAGAACCCCAAGTTTCTTATTACGTCGCAATTTATGACGCCTCCTATGAAGGGGGGCTCTGATTTCGCAATAGTATTTGCCTGTGTCTATCTATCTATCTATCTGTCTGTGTGTCTATCTATCTGACCTAATGCGTTTCTTGAACTTGGCATTGGAAAACTTGTTGCTCCACATCAAACAGCTGGCACAGCACAGCCTCAACTCACATCTCGACTCAGAATCACTCGGCACGTGCGTGTCAAGTGTGAATTTCAACTTTTATTCAGTGCATTTCACAAGATTCCAGTTTTTATTTTATACCCGTTCAACGCCCTGCGCTTCAATGTTGGCGCTTTGGCGTACGAGGCGGGTCCAAAAATCATTCGGACATATCAATTAAGCTAATGTCTGGGCGCTAATCAAACAAGATTTACAGCTTTTACTGACTTTTTGTTGTCATTATATGACGCCTATCTAATTTGTAGCTATAAATCTTTGAACATTCAGTAGCTGTATAAATATGATAGCTTCAGTTAGGTTTTGGAATAGAATCATTCTCATTCATAGTTTCTTTATCAATGAACTTTATGTTTGTTTATCTATACAACCCTTAAGATATTAGCTATTATAAAACACTTTATAATCTAACAAATCTACAGTATTCAGTTTATGTTCACTTTCGTTTATGAGATCATTTCAAAATTTCTGTTTATATCTAATCTTTATATTCTTTCACCCTCATTATATATACTTAAAAAAAACCTGCTTACTTCTGAAAAAAAAAACTGTAAGTACATATTAATATTCTTTATACTTTAACAAACAAAAAAAAAAAACAAAACCAGCTTGTTATTATGCATGTGTCATATTTGGCAGACCTTGTCGTGTTTTTTTTTTTCTTTTTTTCATTTCACGCAGTTCTGTTAAATATATTATGGAACAATTTTCTAAAAGTAATTGCCTACAAATTTGCGTCCATTTTCTTCCCCTGAGCCTCAACCCTGCCTCAGCTTTCTATGGATATTTTTTACCAAAGCGTGACGGAAGCTTAAAATGAAATAACACCAAATTCAAAACAAACAAAAATTTAAACGAAAACAAAAATCGAGCGCATAGAGAAATTTGGTTTTGAAACGTTCCAAGGTGCAGTTGGCAGATTGCAATGGGATAGGAAATGGATGTGTCTCATTTTAACAAACTATTTTTGACGTGCTCGCCTGATGTGCATCTGTTGTTTTTTTTTTCCTTTTTTTCTGTCGAGACCTAGCCAATGAAGCAAACAGCGGTGGCAAATATATACTACATGCATATGTAAATAACAAAATAACATGTAGAATTTATATTTCTAGGCATACCAAAAGTCAAATACCCTTAAATGTTGAAAAAAAAGGTATTTGTTGTTACATTTATGAAAAGTTTAATTGAAAACGATATAATGTGGCCTGTTTTCATTTCCGATTTCGATCAAAACCTTCGAAAACGGTATTATAAACTGTTCTGAATTCCGAATATCGATTAAAGTTTTGCTTCTCGGACAGTGAAATATGAAGTATTCAAACTTTTACTTAGAAATCAAAGAAAAATCTATTTAACTCAAATACTTCAAGACAAACTCGAAACGATGCGGAATAGAAAGTTGTCGGAAGTGGAAACAGGCCTAGTTAACTACAAATTTTCTTTAAAATGGAAAAATCTGACAACGTAAAGTTGATAAAGCTTGTGACAAGAATATGAAAAAGATAAGGAAACTATATATTTAATTTAAATTGAAATTAAGAGACTTACAGAAATAGAGTTTGCTTTAAGAAATGAGAGATAAGATTAAACAGATACAATTTTAAATATACAGCTGAGCTGATTATAAATTTCCGCCTATAGAGTGACTAACAAAAGTGTAATAACCTCTGCAGCTGGAAGGGTATAGAAACTGATAGATAGGTATGAACTATTTTTGTATTACGCGCACGAGATCGCCGCGATATCGCTAAAAGTCGACGTCGTTGACGTCGTCGCCGTCGCGTCGCGCTGTTGACGAGTGTGCAGCGCAAGACACATTCATCAATGGCAGCAGGCAGCGCTGTAACGTTGCCAAGTGTGTGCATGTGTTTGTTTGTGTGTGTGTGCGTCTAGAGAGATATGAACTTACAGAGCCTTGGCATAGAGTCCGTGCGGAATAGAAGCCAATACACCAGCGCCATCGCCAGTGTCATTGTCGCAAGCGCAGGCGCCGCGATGATTCATGCGTTGTGACAGCGTCTGCGCATCACGTAGAATCTGGGATAAAAAAAGGGGGTTAAGAATTATCAATATAGAGCAGTATAACGTAACGGTTAAGCTTACCTTGTGCGAACGTTTGCCATCTATGGCCACAATGAAGCCCACGCCGCATGCCTCATGCTCATTCTGGGGATCATAGAGTCCCTGTTTGCCAGGTGCCTCCCAAGGCATCTGCTGCTGCTTAGCTTCGACATGATCTTCTTCTTCAGCTTGCACTTCTTGGCTCAAATCGATAACATTCGCTTGTTCGTTGCTATCGTTATCGTTTTCAAAGTTATTGGTATTGTTGTTGTTGTTGTTGCTGATGCTGCTTTCAACACTTGTTGCACATTCAAATTCGCAATTGTCAGTGTTTATTGGTGCCATTATACGCTCTTACCGTTGCACTTGCTGAAACGTTTTCGCTTTGCGGTTTTTTTTTTGTTTTTTTTTTGCTATTCGTTAATTAATTTAATTGTTTTATTTGAATTTGTCTTTATACACTTTGCACTGTTGCTCTGATTTGTTTATAACAGTTTTTAATTAGCACAGAAAACGCAGTTTTGTATTTGCTGTAAAAAAAGAAACAAAACAAAATAAAATAAACAATTTATTTAGCATTAATTAACAACGTGTTGAACAATTTGTTGCACTTGAGATAGCGCACATTTTGTTATTACAACTTTTTTTCATTTGCACTATTTTTGCATATCACACGTACACACACACACACACACACATACAAATAGACATGCAAATATGCATTTACAATATATTTGTGCTTGCCTTAAATTTATTTATTCCACGGAACGCTTATTTGGGGCACACGCGACACTGACGGCTGCTCACAAGCGAATGAGCACCAACTGCGGAGCGCAGCGATTCTAAACCTTCCAACAGCGAACGCCAGCTGAGCAGCAGCAGCAGCAGCAGCGGCAACAGGAGCAGAGCGGCAGCAAACGATCTATCGATTGGCGCTCTCTCTCTCCCTTCTTCCACTCACTCTTTCTCCCTTTCACTCTTGCCCAACGTTTTTGCATAGTTCTGCGTTTGTTTTTGCATTCTCAGTTGCATTTGTGTAGAGCAGAGCAGCAAACGCAGCAAACGATCTATCGATTGGCGCTCTCTCTTCCACTCACTCTTACTCCCTTTCACTCTTGCCCAACGCAAATAGTTTTTGCATAGTTCTTCGCTTGTTTTTGCATTCTCAGTTGCATTTTTGCAGCTCTCTCTGTGCTCTTTCTTTTACTCTCTCCCAACGCAAATAGTTTTTGCATAGTTTTTGGTTCTCAATTCGATTTGCATTTGTGTCTGTCTTTTCTGCCTATCGGAAATTCATAATCGGCCGAGTTGGAGAAAATAAACTGCTGCGTAAAATGTGCACTTGAGGCAATTTTGCCAATATTATTGAACTCAATTGTTCCATAAATAGAAGATATATATATAATATACATTGTATATAGTTCAAACGGCTTGAATTCATCAAAGTAGTCAATCATACTTGATTTCAATCCATAAATGGCCTTTTTATCGAAGTAGGAACTATTAAGTACGTTAACTTTAACGGTTAACGTTAATGTTATCAAATTCAATTGTGAAATACTTGTTATATGTATATAAACATTTATAATATTTATTGTATATAATTACTGTGCATTTACAGCAACAAGTGCACTTTACGAGCGAAACCAGTGCATTTTAAAATTTAAATTCCAGTATGCGATTCAATTAACAATAATAAAAAAAAACACTGCTCAGAATGCGCCACAACAAAATGGCATTTGTATATAAAAAACAAAACCGCAATAACAACAAACGTATTTGGAGAATTTCAGAAAAATAAGGTATATAAATTACAAAAAATACAATAACAAGTTTTGATTTAATTTTATTGTTATTTTTAATAACAAGCGAAATTATTTGATTTATTTTGTATACTATATATTTTTATACTCTGTAGAAAGCTTTACAGAGAATTTTTAAAGTTCAGAGGGTTTCGATATATATTCTTAAATGAAATCAAGACAGATCTCTAAAAACGCAAATCTATATATTATCTAAATTTGTTGTTTTTTGTCCTACTTTGCTTTAAAACAAAGCTGTTAACAATTTGTCATCATCGCTAACAAATCTTTTGGTTTATAATGGGTTTATCAACCCCAAGCGTAAATATCTTAAAAATATATAAGCTAAAAAGTGCATTTTGATGTTTTGTATTATGTTTTGGCATGAATCTATAAACGTTTACCATAATATACAGAGATCACTTTGAAAATAACAACTTATTTATAACCAAATGACAAAACAAAAAATTTTGCGACGATAAAATGGCACAGCATTTTTCCATAACACGCGCACCATTATAGAGAATCGCAATAATCTTTGCCGGGAACGAAGAGCACGGGAATACGCTACGTGATATAGCTTAGATAGCTAACTGAGTACACGTATAGGTTTATGGTAATGAATTCTGCAGTTAATTAATCAATCAATGCTAGGTCCAAAATAAAAAAGTTTTGATATGAGGCCAAGTTCAGTCATAAAATAGCTTCCCTTGTTTCGATACGTTAGTATGTATTATCAGACAATCTACGGTGATATATGTATATATATATTCATATTATGTTTGTATTCATGATTATACGCTCATTTTAAAATTGGTCAAAGTCCTAACCGGCCGGCAAGAGAACAATCGAACTTATCTGCCAGAACACTACGTCACACGACAATGTCGCAAACGTCGGAGACGCAAGACGGGTGACACATTGGTGAAATATACTCGTTCACTCTCCAGACAGTTTAGTTCTGACAGTGGCGTCCGTCCCCCTTGAACACAGCTATGATTATAAATATGCCCAGACCGGTTTTGGCAGCTCGCAGATAAGTGCCAAAAAAATTTCTTATGTGATAATGTTTATGAGTTTTTTGTTCTTGTTTTTATAGAGGGGGGGTCTGTGGTAGTATCAGCCATCTAACATGTGGTTAGCGTGTGTCTGAAGCCGAGGTGGAGTCGGGGGCGCAATTCATTAGCTCAATACCCTGGTTCAAATAATACAACGGGCATATAGATGTTTGAAAACTCTTTCTTATCAATTAAACTTGATCGTAAGCTTTAGGGTATTTAACAGTCGAGTCGTCTAGCTTTCATACTTTTTATACTTTAATCTTATTTCAATATTTCTTCAGCACACCTTTGCCTCCGACTCCCCAAATTGCCTGATAAGGCTACGACCAGTTTTTTGGCACACTGAACTTTTCAGTAAGTGCGCAAAATGCGATAGAGCACTTTGGTAAAGATTGAAATTGCAGGCTAGTCATTGATTTTATCGTCATATGCACGATTTTCAAGCGTGATAGCGGGGGAGAGGAAACGGAAAAGCTCAGTTATAAATAGCAAATGTAATGAATGAACATTTCGGAGTGAGATTGATAAGAGTTTGCAGCAGCAGCAGCAAATGTGGCCATAGACGTGATGTAGGTCGGACCATGTACCGAGTTCAAACGCAGTGGAAAAGTTGAACGATATTTGAAGTGCTCGAGATTTATAAAAGCGACAAGCGATCGCATCCGTTCAACCTAATTACGAATGAGAGCTCCAAAATATTTCTATGAGTTCTATAAAAGAATAGAATTATGATTGCAATATCTTTTTCTGAAACCATCGAGAATGGCTGGCATTGTTAAGGAAAGTGAGTTTGATTAACATTTTATTATCATAAACATGATGGAAAACGTTTCTGCTGGAATAGCATTCTAACAATTCCTTGAATTATTTTCATTTACGAGCCAAGCTGACACTGCAAAAGTTTTATTTTAGACTGTAAACAAAGTTAGGTAAATAAATACCTGCTCAAATGTTCAAGTTTTTATGTAAATAGCAAAACCTTGCCGACTTAAGAAAAGGTGATCGAATATAACAAATAAATATCCAGACGGTTTAAAGATACATGATATATGCACATAATAATACAATGGAGCAGTGCGACACGGGAGAGAGAAGTTGCGTTTCCAGTGTTGCGGCGGTACAAAGTCCCCAAAGCGATGGCGGCATCCAAAACCACATAGTCTATATTTATACATTCTTATATGCCACATATAAATATCTGGCCTATGTTACGTACATATATATATGTATATATTTTTAATGTAAACAAACGACGCGATTACGGGGAACGCAACAAGTTTCAATAACCTCGCGGTGAAAATAAAGTTAAACAATCAGAATATCATTTGCGATAAACAATAATTGTTTGAATTTGTTATTTGGGGAATGTTGCGTGTCCCATTCAAAAGTATCGTGTTGCGTACGCCTAAAATAGACGACTGCAGGAGTTGTGTAAATGCTTTTACATGGAACAGTTCTTTTACATGCAATATAATGAATCTATTAATAAATTAGATTGTCGTAAATCTTAGATTCTTGCTATTTATACTGATTTTGTTGCAATAAACTTGTAATTTTAGCTATTTTTGATACGAAATAATAATTGCGCATTAACCTGGAACCTGCTGCCGTGTTATCAGACCATTTTTTCTTTCAAGTAGTCTCCAATTTTATTGGGACGTGCTATCAAGTAGCTACTTTTTGCCTGCAATTTGTGCACTTTGTTGTCAGCAGCTGTGCAAACTAATAAACTGCAGGGGCACGTAGGGGGCGTAGGAGTACTTGCGCCAATTAAGCGTAAATCTACAATATCTAAAAATAGTTACAATTTGTTTTCATTATCGAGATATAACGATGGGAGCTGTTTCTGCCCTTTCGCTGTGATGTTTTTAATTAGCAAAAAACATTGCAATCCATAGAGAAAGCTAATTTTTTCTGTAACGCTCACGTTTTGTGGTTTTTTATTGCGCTTTGCAATTATCTAGCAGCAATTGCAATTGTTTTTTGTCTAGCATTTTAGCCAAGGGCGTAGCCAGGGGGGACACTTTTGCCCCCCCCCCCCCCCCAACAACATTATGCATCAGCAGTTTGGCATTCTTTTACGGTTTATAGCGGCTCCCCTTTGTGAAAATCTGTCTACGCCCTTGAGCTCAGCTACACGTCTAGCATTCCGGAATGAGGAATCTCGTTCACTGGTGTTGATTTAGCTCTAAGCACTTGTGTAATCATTTATTTTGTATTGTTGGAAGCACAATTAATACTATATTAGTATTAGTTTTTTTTATATTATCTTTATTAAATTCATGCCCTCCTCAATTGCATTTAGTGCCAATTGTTTTGATATCAACAGATTGCTTTCAAAGTCAGTTACGCCCA
This sequence comes from Hirtodrosophila cameraria, assembly GCA_949708635.1. NCBI lineage: Eukaryota > Metazoa > Arthropoda > Insecta > Diptera > Drosophilidae > Hirtodrosophila > Hirtodrosophila cameraria. The sequence continues at coordinate 22,387,760 of OX453091.1, read as the reverse complement.
ATCGTATCGCATTTATTCCAGATAATATATGTATCATGTTCTTGCTATTTATAGTTTTCCTGGGCAAGGTGCGGCTCTTCTCCGGCTCGTTGGGCAATGGCGACTGCAGTTCATGGTCAATATGCAATACAAACGTCGCAATTTTCTCGACAACCATTTGCATGACACGTTATGGCAATACTAGTTGTGGGCTTGGTATTATCAATTGCGCAGCCTTGGGGTAGGTTACAGAGCCCTATAATCCAAGTTTCTCTGCCAGCGACATTGTTGTTATTGCTTGCATATTATGTAAGTCAAGTAATCTCATCGGGGAAGCGGTCAGCACTTCAATGTATGGGTTGAGAACGCCACATGATGCAAGTGACGTACGTCTATTTAATCCAATTGAAGCCAACCAACTCAATTTCCTTGCACGCATTGGGATGGCCCCGCTGCGTGGTAGCTTATCAGTGCGTTGTTGTTGTTGTTGTTGTTGTAATCCTAGCAGCAACAAATCGATCAGGCGGTCAGTTTATTGTTAAAGTATATCAGTCCGTTGCTGACGCATTATGAAAAAACATAATGTCATATAAATCAAAGGGCATTAAATGCATTGTAAATGTCAATTAAGGAAATTGGCGTCAACAAATGCACCTCAACCAATAGCAATACATAATAACAGTTTGTTATCTTATGCACTTGTTGTTGTTGTTGTTGTTGTTGTTCTAGCTACTGTTTTCAGTCAGTTTCTAATAATTCATCCAGTTAGTTCGCATGCTCTACTCTAGTTTCTTTACGTTTTACGACGCAATTGGGGCGGCATCCGCTGGAAAATCACTGAACCATTCGTCTGCCTGCGGTGACTTTGGCGCCTGTCACCGCAACACTAAATGTATCCAATTTCTGTCTCAATTCTCCATCCAATCAAGACTTGTTAGTTGATTACACGCAATCGTAATTGAAATGGTAATGAACAATGCTTTCTGCAAGTGCAATAGCACTAGCAGAAACGTTCTTATTTGCACTAGTGAATTCAATCCGGAAAAGGAAAGAAAATTCTCTTTCACTAAATCAGAACAGAATAACTAACTTGTGATCATACAAAACCAGCTAACTTTTATTTAAAATACATAAGTAAATAGAAATTAAATAAAATATAAATAAAACAATTGAAATAGAAAAATAACTAAATTCAAAATTTAATTATAATTTACTAATCAATTACCAAGCAATCTTAAAACTAATTTTCTTGTAGTGCCTAAATAGCCTTAAATAATAAGCTTAAGCTTATAGCACTAGGAATACCATAAAAATAATAATAATTGAAATAAAAAAGAACAATTCAAAGTCAATTCGAATTCTCAAGTCGCTGCCAAGCGCACAGTTGAACAAGGTTTTAACTGGCTTTTATGCTATTACCACACACACACACACACACACACACACAGGCAAGACTCTCAAGCAAACAAAAAGAAAATAGCTGTAAAAACAATGACAACATCGTTATCCTTTCAATTGAAGTGCACTTCAAAAATCAGCGTGAAAAGAACTATAAAAGAAACTTACGACGCCAGCAGCTGATTATGTAAGCTTATATGAAAAGCGCAAAGCTCTGGAGACAGAGAGAGAGTGAGAGAGGGCATGTGAGGAAGAGATGCTGCTAAAATGGCAACGGCGCAAGCACGCAGCGAGCGAGAAAAGAAGAGATGCACATGAAAAGGCACTATGTACATTCATATATATACATAAAGTATGTATATACAAACTAAATACATGCACAAAAGATAAATGTCAAAGGACACATTGAGCCCTGTGACGTAGAAAGGCATTTTGCAAAGGTTTCACACGCCCACACGCAGCTCCAAAGCGACATTTAAACGCCCACGTCACGTCCATCAACCGCAGTCGCAGTCAACGTCGCAGTCAATGTCCATCAACCGTAGTCGCAGTCGCTGACGCAGTCAACGTCGACGCAGTGGGAGGCTGCGAAGACATGAAAAAAACAAATTAAAGTCAGAAAAGCATACACAAGGGAATGTCAAAGTGCTTGACGAAGGATACGCGCACGAGCACGCACACACACGCAAGTATTTAAGTATGTATGTCCATTTAGCCCCCATTGCTGTTTAAAATAACAACATAAACAATAACAACAACAACAAGAGCGAAACGACCAACGCGCAGTGGCAGCATCAAAATCACTGCCATGGCCTCTGCGCGCCGCAATTGCAGAGCTAACCTTACACTGACCTTGAAGCGGAGCAGTAGAGCAGGCTGTTTGTCTACGCTGCTCTGGAACGGCTTTAGCTTTGGCTTTGGCGCGCACATGGAAAGAAGATAGCAAAACAAGCTGTAGTTATCGACGTCGTCGTCGCGTGTAAAGAATCCGAGAACGCAAAACAACAACAAAATAGTCAAGCGAAGCGTACAATACAGCAAATAAGCAGGCGATTTAGGAAGGGGTGGAGTAGCATAAACATTGTCAATACACACAAACACAAACACACACACACAGAGCACAAAACTTTAGTACGCCAACGACAAGGGCGGCTGTCTTGCGGCAGGACGGGAAAAGGGAGAGCTTTTGCTGCTGCCTGCCACACCACCGTCCATCAATTGAGTAACATTAAGTAATCACTGGAAATTACAGCACAGCACAAATAGTTAAATGCACGCTGCAGCTCAACTTATAAATAGATCACAAAACACACAAAGCACAAAAAAAAAATATGAAAAACGTTACTCGTTTAATGGACAGCGTTGTAAGCAGAAGCTGCTGCCGCTCCTACTTTATTTGCTGCTCTCCTAATTTCTACTTTCCGCACCCGCTTTAATACATGCATGCATCCGTGTGTGTGTGTGTATGTGCTCCTATGTATTAATCTTTATCGATTTTTTGCAACGGCAAAACTCCTATGCTAGCGTAGGCAGCATATATGTATGTATGCATATGTATGTGTTTATGTGGGCGAGCCAAATTTTTTATGCACTTTTTATTATGCTCATTTTATAATTTTCGAAATAACTTTCGCATTTTTAAATGAAAATAAACATTTTATTTACTTTGCCGTCGCACTTCGCTTTGGTTGTTGGTTGCAGTTAAACTGTTTTCACACTAAGCACACTATGGAAGAACTTTTTCACTATATCCGTATACTTTTTTATCAGTTCGATACAGTTTATATTATCAACGTCCGATTGGATTCAGAATGCGACTGATTCCTTCAAGAGACCGAATAAGAATGAACGAACGCGAGGACGAAACTCGCTCTTACATGCATTCAAATGAGAGACGCATAACCAGAGAGAGAGAGAGAGAGTGAGACTGAAACGGAAAGAGAGCTTTTTGTGCCAAGCAGTTTTTAGAACTGACACGGCGTTTAAGGCGGCGTTTTAAGTGTAAGCGTTCTAGAAAATAATCCCCAAAAGCATATTAAATTTAATCAAGTAATATTAGAGAAATATTATTAAAAAGCTTAAGGCGGCCTGAAACTATGCCACAATTTTAAAGCTGCCCCTTCTCAAATTCGAGATGCTCAATATGCGTGCTGCTGCATCAGTGACAGAGAGGGGGGGGGGCTTTATCCCCATCAGGACACAAAGGAATATTTTCACATTGTTTGATTGTCCATTTTACCTCTTACTTTTTATTATGTTCTCAATTGGCTGTTATTTTTTATTTTATTCAATATTTTCTGTGGAGCAAAATAATTTTTTTATTTAATGCCGCGTGACGCGCCGCCAAGAAACAGCTGATTGTATTTGGCTATTTTCGTAGCTAGTTATGGCTATTTAAAAAAAGCCAGACCTGCAAATTTAACAGAAATTTTATTCTTTTTCAAAAAATGCGGGCTTTTAACAGAGATATGTTAAGCCTGTGTTAGAAAAATGTTAAAAACAACAACAAAATCGTGGCAGAACACGCTCAGAATTCCGCTACATTTAAATTTTGTGCCCTGTTGAAGGCTGACAGCTCGGCATAAATATCGCTGCCAGCAACTATCGAGAATTAATATCGATAGTTGAAATAAGATTTAGGGTAACACTGGCTGAAAACAATGGCGCTATATGATTGCTACAATCTTTAATTTTTAAATAATTTATTATTATTCTCATTTTTAGCATCAAATTGCCTTAATCTGTGGCTTTAATTGCATAAAAAATACATTCTTGTTTCGGTTTATCGAGTATATGGTATTTTTGCCATTTGTCAACTCGGTCACACTGTCAGCCACCGGCATACAAGTCAAAACTTCAGAAGAATTTAGTTTTGGAAATTTCCAGAAAGCAAACAAATACTATAAATATATTGAAATAAAACAAGCAATATATTATAAACATTAACACAATGTCCGCCGACGAAGCGCAGTTTGACAACATATTGCTGGCTCTGGCCGAGAAGCATCGTGGTGGCGTGCCCGATGTAAGTATCTCCCGCAAAACAAGCATGGTACAAAGAAACATGGGCATGATTGTTCAATATTCTGAAAAACATTTCCTGGTCTCTTATGACATCAACTGCGTTGCAATGCTATGTGTCTTTGTACCAGCCAACAATATCAAATATCAACATAAACTTAGTCCACGTTGTTTCCACGCTGCTTTTCTAGTTTCTGCAAACATTGGCCAGCTTTTTGCGCCGCAAAACCGACTTCTATACGGGAGCCAAGCAGAACGAGTGGGAAAAGCTGCTGCTGGATGTCTTCCGCAAGGAGTCCAAAATAGCCATGGCTGCACATGCAGAGAAAGTCAAGGTGCGCGAGGCGGCCAAGCGTCTTAAGGAGGAAAAGGAGCGCGCGGAGCGTGAATCGCGCCAAAAAGAAATGGAGGATAATAAAATATGTGATATAAGCGATGAGGAGGCCGCTGCCATCATTAAAGAGGGGGAAAACAAGTGCGTCATGCAAGCAACTAACATTAATAGTAACTTTTTTAAATAATTGTATTTATATTAGAAAGCGACAGCTGCTTTTGGATGGCGCTGCTGGTGACGCTGCCAAGCTGACGGCCACTAACGCAGATGTCTCCAAGCCCATTGAAAAGGTAGAGGACGAAACCGAAAAGGATGAAGTTGGCAAGCTGCAGCCAAATGCGGGCAACGGCTGCACCCTGGACAAATACATGTGGACACAAACGCTGCAGGAGGTGGAGGTAAGTGTTTGTTTGCCGTTGACCCACTGATGGTTGTCAGGGCCAACTTAAGTCTTTGAAGTTGTCAAGCGACGTTGTTGCTAGGCTAGAATCGTGACGTGTTTTTGGGCAGGTGTTTTGCCCACGTTTTCAACGCAGTTATTGACCTCAGCCACAGTCGTGGTTTACGCACTAGACTTGGCTTGTTCATGTTTGAGTGAACAATGATAAGTTGTTCTTACCAATTGTTAGTAGCCAACTTTTGATCTGGTTTTAATTGATTGCGTGCAGTAGCCATGAGAATCCCATGCCAGCTGAGCATCCCATCAAGTCTATCATTAACCAGTTGACTCAAAACACAGCTTAAAATAATTAACAGCTTTGCATACAATTTTTAATTCTGTTTATTTGACATATCACAGGGCTAAATAACTTAATTCTTTAACAGAAAAATACATTCGCTTGTCTGATTTCATATACAATTCTATATAACTATAGCATTCACTTAAGTTGCTCATTGTGCAGAACATTTTGCTGTGATACAATTAGTTAAATGGTATCCATTAATTAACTGCTAATTAGATGTATTTTTTTTTTGCTTAATACTAGTATGATCTAAGCCATACAAAAATTTCGCTCAAACAATTGTTTTTTATAATAAATAGCTTAACAACTAGCACAAAGACGATGACGACGCATAACAATCAAATAATTGACACAAAACATTCGACGAAAAAATATAATAAATAATAAACTAAGGAAGCCAAAAAGGTTTACGCCCACAACAAAAACGTTAGCTTTTGGGCATGTCACGAGCGCGCACTGAAAGATTGAAAAAAAACAACGAAATGTTAGACTTGCAGTAGGCAGCATTAAGATTGTATGTATAATACTTACTCTCTAGGGCATAGACCATGCCCATGATGAGCAGCAAGAAGATGGTGCTCATGCTGATTATTAGCACCGTCACCTGGCGTCCACGATCGCAGAGTCCACGCTTGGGCTTCTTGGCATTGCCGGGCTTGCCATCCACCATGGTAAAGTGCATGGAACTGGCTATGGACACAGTGTCCAGATCTTTGGTTTTTATATATTGCAGATTGGGATCAGCATCGATGGCTATGACTGCATCCTTGGCATTGCTATTGCTGCCCAATGCCAGATTGGCATTATAGTTGGCCGATGATGAGCTGTTGTTGTTGCCATGCACGCTTGGCAACTGTTCCGTCAGCAGCATTTTATGCTGACGCTCTTGCTTCTTGTGTATCTCGGCAAAGCGTTCCAGATTCGCTGCCGTCAGCAACAGTGAGCCGGAAGCAGCACTCTGTGTATAAAAGAATCAAATCCAAAAAAATGTTACATGACTCAGTTGCTTGGCCTGGCGTAGGCGTCGCAATGTCGCTTGCCAAAACGCTTACTCACCCGCGTGCTGTTGTTGCTGTCGCTGGAGCCCTGTGATGAACGTGATCCTCGCTTTGCAGCCGCCAGCACTGCCGCCGCTGCAGCAGCGGTCACTGCTGCGCTGGTCGCATTCGAGTTGGCAGAGACAACGCTGCGCTGTGCCAGCGTTGGCGGATTTGAATTCGATTTGTTCGATGATTTTGAGGAGCTCGCCGAGCTGATGGCTGAGCTGCTGGAGGAGACGAGCGAGGCGCGTGGTATGTGCCAGTAGTCCTGCATCTAAAAAAGCGAAAGGGGTAGAAAGTGGATTAGATTGGTTGCCAAAATTAGGCTATAACTATAAGTTTTAAACGATTCTAACTTAAAATTATATAAATGTCAAGTCTGCATAAGCGAAATCATGCTAATTGTCTAAAGACTACGTTCTAAAATGATCAGAGAAAAGAATATATTATATACAAATGAAATGGATAGAATATTGCAGAAGATCAAAATAGAATTTGTTCATATAAAACAGACCTGCTTTGATAAAATAATAAGATTAGGAAGTCCGGGATGAGAATTTTGTTCGGAACTTTACAAATCAACTTTAATTTTTGACATTGTTTTTTTTTTTTTTTTAAACTGGTTTGCTGCTAAGAATACTTAACGACATAGTTAGCTGTTCTTAATTCATACAACTAGTAAAATATCATATTTCAAATGCCATTTAAATTCGTAACATTTACAAAAAACAAGCCCAAAGGGCAACCTATCCCGAATTAATTAAAGCTTCGATTTAAAACTGTTTTTCTTTTATTTTTTTTGCTTTGAGCATAAAAAAGTGAACTTTCGAGTTGAGTCTTCTTTCAAAGCGAGCAACTCGTTTGATATTTATGGTCTGGTATTTGCCTTCCACTGTTTAAAAAGGCAAATTTGTATTCTATTATTAATTCAGCTAGTTGTTGTTGTTGTTATTATTAATGGGACTCCTTTGGTTTAAGTTTTTTTTTTTTGTTGATCTTTCTGCCTTTCTCATTTTTATTGGCACTTTGGCTTGTGAGAGGCTGTTTGCATGCAAATGTCATTTGTTTTTGGTAGCTTTTAATTGTTGCAATTAATTCTAAATTTGTTGCACACACACACAGGTATGCACATACATATGCACGCACACACAAGTTGTCTAATCATTGTCAAGTTCGTTGCCTAAGTCTTTTGTTTGCGTGCACAGCAAATTTTTGTATATTGGAATTTTTTTTGGTTTTTTTGTGTTTTTATTGGGGGAACTCTGCGAGTTATTTATTATATTGAAGCATTATTGTGTAAATATGATATTTAAGCATGCGGAAGTCTTATCAGCAATCAACAAATATTTCGTTAACTTTGTTAACTTGCTTGGCCAGTTTGCCACTGTGCCCAGCAACTTTGTATATTAGCTTTACTTACTTTTATTTGTATTTGTGTGTTGTATGTTGTGTTTGTTTGGTTTTTTTTTTGGCTTTTAGAACTGCTCACACACACAATTTAACTAATTAATATCACAATATTTGAAATGTTGAAACAATGTTTGCCAGTTTGTATTCTTAAGTCAGTCTTGAAATTTGTTTTTTTTTTTTTGGTACACAAAACACTCAACTGGGCAGCTGTGCAGCAGTCGCTGTTTTGGACCGTTTTGTTGTTGTTGTTGCTTATTTTTAAGTTAACTGCTACGACTGCAACTTCTGCGTCTGCGTCTGAACTTCTTTAGTTTTCTTCTTGTCTGTTATTTTTTGTTACTCTCGTCTTAGCACGCGCCAAAACAGAACCGATCTAAACGGCGTCAAGAATCAAACTGAAGCAAACGGCGCACGCCAAGCAGCTAACTGCCCAGAGCAACTGTTGATGCTGCTGTGGCTTCGACTGCTGCTAACGTCGCTGCTTGCGCTGACGCTGACGCTGTCGACAGGTTGTTTGCTTCAATGCGCAAACTTTTTGTTGTTGTTGCTTTTGCTAGCTTAACTTTCTTGCCGGATTTTGCATGCCATAACAGTTTGAATAGGCTGCTGTCTCATTCATTGTGCTATATTTATACAACCCTCTCAGTTCAGTTGCCGGTCAGCGTAGGCATTGCCCACCCCTGCTCAATATCCCCCCCTCCTGTCTCGCCACACTCTACTCGTTGATTTGATGTTTGCCGCGCTGTCACTTTGATGTTCTCGGTTCTGTTACTTTCGTTTGCCTCTGTATCGCTATAAATAGGCAACTATTTTGATATCTGTGTTCAGCTTGCTTTGGTTGCCCTTTTGCCAGCTTGCCCCCAAGGCAATTGCCAGTTGGCAAATTGAGCTGCAACATTTGTTTTGGGTTTGGGTAAATCGTTTTTTTTTGTTGTTATTTGTAAATGGGAACGTAGCTAACAGCGTTTGAAATGAGCTAAAATGAAGGGCACTCATCGTGGGCGTCTTATTGTGGGTTTCCCAGATCCGGCTCCACAAGACTTATTGTATGGGAAAGATTAAATTATTACATATTTTTGTTGATTGTTAAGGCTTTCTTAAGGGCCATTATACGCCCTTTTGTTGTTCAACGCTGATTGGCATAGTTTTTTAGCAGCATTATGTTCATTGTGTTTAAAGAACTTTTCCATATTTATTCAATATTCGCATATTTTGAGTTCTTTGGCAAATTTGGTATACTAATATCAAGCATTTAGCGTCGCAGTTCAGCACAAATACGGTATATCATACAAAGAGAATGTGAAACAGTCAAAGTGTGAAGATTAATGGGGATTTGAAAATGACAGCAAAATTATGTACAGTGGTGCTATTTGGTTAAAAATAAAACTAATTTAAATGAGCTTTGAACTTTTTTTGCACAAATGTCAAACAAATATTGCAAAGTTGTGATAATCTAAGCTAAAAATAAAACAAATATTGCAAATTTCTAATTCCTAGACTAATCTTATATTATAGTTTCTAAGTGTGCAATGATCAATGTTTGTTTTAAGCGCTATTCTGTTGCATCATTGTACAATTAAGTTGTTTTAATTGAGTTTCATGAGATCATTACTCAATAAATGTTCTGTAATTGCTCATTGATCATTAGCAACATTGTCACACTGTGCCAATTGTTAATACACACACACACACACACACAATACAATTGTTACAATTTTGTTTGTTTAACTTCGGTTAGCAAAACGCAACAACAAATTGTCTTTAGTTGTACAGATTTTCAAGCATCTTGTTATCACCTTTTAAGTGAGACAAGTGAGTGGTTGCTCGATGTCTGTTTTATATATATGAATGTTTCTGTGTGTTTGTGTTCAGTTTTAATCAGCTGAGTTGACAATGTTATGCCTGACACTGCCAGTTACCAACAGGCCAGCAGCGAATCTTTTAAGCACTTCAGCTGAACGGCAAGCAAAATGGAATTGAGATGAATTGAGATGAGTTGGGTTGAGTTTAAGAGATTGTGAGTTACGCTCAGCTACAACTACAACTACACACTTGAGCAGCCAGCAACACTAGCTACATATACAACAAAGCAGCAAAAGAACACACAAAAAAAAACAATCCAATTTCAATTTGAATTCAAAGCCAATACATTAAATCAACAACATTCACCAAAAACTGACCGACGATCGATGAGTATTTTTGCGTTAGTTGATTGCGATAGCTGCTCTTTTGCTGCTGCGCGCTGAGCCAAAACAAACAGCCAACATTTGTTATTATTGTTGTTGTTGTTGTTGCTTTTTGCATATAATTAAGCATGCAAAACAATTTAAGGCCATAGAATCTATTGACGCCGGCAATGCTATAAGCTATACAAGCTGCCATTTGGTTGGAATCTCTTTATACAATCTATAGATGAAGTTGTTTTTAGCTTTATGTTGACAAAGGTTTCCAATTCGTTGGCATTTGCGTGATAACAGCGGCGTAGCGGGGAAGCCCCCTGCCAAAAACACAGCTATTTGATGTGCGTCACAGCATCCTACTTGAAAAACCAATGGACCATTATCAAAGAACAAGCAAGCAATACTAAATTTTAATGTCTCTCATTATATTTTAAGCAATTCTCAGTATTACTTTAAAATCAATAGCTTTCTTATGTCGTTTTGCTGTTATGCGTCACAAACGGCAAGTTAATTTTAAAATACCCGCAAGCTATTTGGCTCATAACAGCATTTGTTGTAGCTAATTTCAAAGATTTAGCGTTAAGAGAAAATTTGACAACGATTGGCTATACAGCTAGCAAATCAATGGATGCTGAAAAACTTTGCGTTCCTTTAGCTGATTCATCTGGCAAGCGGAAATACAAAGCGTAAATTCTAAATGACGTCAGTTGCGTCAACATTTTGTGGGTTTTTCTTGTTAATAAAGCTGGCAATAGGATGAAAAATGAAACATCATATATGTCTTTTACGATCAGCAAACAATTGCCCTCTTTTTGTTGTATAAAGCGCTTTATAGTAAACCATTAAGAAGCCAACTAAGTTGTTTTGTTAGTTTGACATTTTTCACATGTCAGGCATTAAATTAAATTAAGGCTGCAATGAAATTGTCAACCAAGACTTGAAACAGAGCAGCAGAAGCCAAAACAAAGCGATCCTCAACAATGGCAATCAATTGCCAAATAGGGGGGCCTGTTTCTCACAACGAAAAGTTGCTTAAAAGGGTAAATGAACTTTGTTGTATGTTATTATTGTTGCTGTTGTTGCTTGAGTTGTGGTTTTTATGCTAGAGTTCTGTTGAGTTCTATGGCTCTATGGTTCCTGGTACATACGGTTCTATATAAAGTTCTTTTTAATTGCTATTATATGCCAGATTTGTATCTATTTTTTTTTTGTAAATTTTGCCTGTAGATCGATTAGTTGGCTTATGAATAGCAATCGATTATGTTAATTTGGCTAAGTAGGCCAATAAGCGGTTTTGTACCTTATGGAAAAACGTTTATTAAGCTTAACTGCTACCGGATCTCTTCGCATCTCTGAATGCGATTGCGCGAATGCTGCCCAAAGCAGCTTAGCACACAGAAACATTCAATTGCTACAAACACAAAGCACTTGAGAGCTATACAACGTATATGGTGAGTATTATTCCAATAGAACTAGTTTCCAGTTCAGCATCAGTCGCCATTCTAATCAGATTTGAGCCATTCAATTGTTGATGATTTTGTTTTTTGGGTGGCTATCAAGTGGCGACGACACCAATATGCTCCAATATCTAAACCGTCTCCTATGCTCAATGAAAACTTTGTTTTTTTTGGGGAGACTGTTCTAGTCTGTTCTGTTTTTGTTTCAGGTTCTTGGGAGTTCTCTGATAATGTCTTATCGAAGTCGATGTAGCCACTCACTTTGCCTTGTTGTTGTTTCTTTAGCTAGTTTTTGAAATGATTTTTGTTTTTGTTTTTTTTTGGCATTTTTGATTGTTTCCACGCTGGTTTGGAGATCGAGGTTTCGTGCCAGGCACCGTGTCGCTTCTTTCAGCATAAATTATACGTCGCACATATTTAAGAAAATCAAATGTATTTATATAGTTGTTGTTGTTGTTGTTGTGTCTTCTTTTTTTCCGTAGAATTAAGCAAATTGAGCTAAACAAAGCGCGACAACAAATACAGTTAAAGCGTTTTTATGAACATAAAACGGCAGCAGCAACAACATCACGTGTTATGTTTTAAATTTCTTTCACTTTAGCTGAAATTTGCATGCTCAAAAAACTGTTGATTGCAAATCAAATGCGGTTTTTTTCCAGTGCAAAAAATTAGTGCAAAAAGCTGATTGATCGATTAACGGATAATCGATTAGCTGACTTTCGATTAATGCAGGCCTCAAACAATATTTGCATATATCAAAACTGTCAGACTGGCTGTCTGGCAAATGTCTGTTAGATGCCTCTCTCTCTCTCTTTAACTATCTCTAGCTATCTCTCTCATTTGTGTCTCATAAGTGTGCCATGTTGCCTTTAACTATCGTTTGTTTGTTATTGTTATTCATGTATTCAAATGCGACACCTTTTCCGTATATGTTTTGAACTTTGACTGAAGACTAACTAGTTAGTCTTGTTGTTGTTTCTTGTTTCTCCGTTCTCTGTTCTCTGTTTATTTGATTTTTTGTTGTGCCGGCTTCATTTTTTGAGCTTCTTAGCTTTCAGCACACCCATTTGCATGTCTTATTGTTGTTTGTCTTTGATTTTTGTTTTAATGCCCATTGTGAGCGAGGTGTCGCTTGTGATTTGTATAAATTTCCTACTTGTTGTAAACCTAATCCAGCAACGAGCATAGAATAGAATTGTTGTTTGCCTAACCTTCGCCAAACGCGCTGTGAAAGCTCTTGCAGCACAAAAAGTACCTTTCAAATCTATCATACAAAGCAAATACAAATACAAACACTCAAGCGCAAACACAAGGGTTAATAACCGTTATTAGCACCTTTTTTGATTAGCAATTAGTTGCATATTTGAACATAAATGCATTTAATGCAGCTACTTTTAGCAATATGTCATGTTTTTTGTTCTTTTGTGTAGTTGTTCTATGCTAATTGTGCCGCCCACGCATTTGCTGTCGTTTTTTTTTTTAACATCCGCATCGTAATGCTTCAAAATACCCAATTGACATCCGCTTCAGTTTCAGTTTTGACACATTTACAATTCCAATATGTCAAAAATCTGAGCAACGCGTCGGCGACAAGACACTGTTGAAGCCTCGTTTGTTATTGTTGCTGCTGTTGTTGTCGAGTGCTTGACAGAAGCCGCTATTAGAGATGAGCTTTAAGTATCGGGGATGACATATCGATTGGATTAAGAGTGAAAATAAGAACAACTGCAACGTAACCAGGATCTAGATTTCTAAGGACGTTATTCTGAAATGAAGTTCAATCAGGCATGTTTCCATTTCCAACTCCGACCAAAACATTCGGAAAGCGGATTATAATCTCTTTTAAATAACGCATAATAGAATTAGTTCGATCTAAACTTTCATGTGAGTTATTTGAATCTCATTATCGTTCAATCGATTCGAATAAGGAAAACAAAACTAATCTCTGACAAACGAACTCTTTTGTGCGTTCGATTAGTCGACGTCCCAACGGAATCAAACGAATTGAAGGAACTATTCGAAAGAAGAGCTCTAATAAACGATTTTGAAATTGGATTTGGAAAAAGAAGCCTGACTGTTTTACCAAAGTTTTTAAAACATTGAGCATAAGGTTAAGTAAACATCGGCAAACAATGCTCCAGCAAACATCGGTTTAACAATGATCCGAGTTGTTGCATTGCGCATCTCTAGCTCTTTGCAGTATTGTTGCTGTGGACAAGACCGCATGCTGTGATTGCTACTGTTGTTTTAAGTCTTCTTTTTATTGTTGTTGGGGTACCTTGGCTACCCACACACACACACACACTCACAAAGATGAAGACGGAGATGTGCACGCACGAACCGCATCGTGCCTCGAGTTGGACCGTGGCAGTTAGCAGCTGACTTTGTCTTCTTGAACGAAAGCGTCCTTGGCGGGTTGCTTTGTGTGATTTTTAATTAAAAGGCCCCCATAGCCGCTAACATTGTTAAGCAGCAACTGTTGGCTCCAACTGCAGCTCCAACAGCGACTCTGTCTCTGTCTCCACATGCGAATGTGGCAAGTGGGTCGCTCGTTGCTGTTGTTGTTGTTGTCGTTGCTAATTGATTGCAATGTTCTCAGCTGAGTTTGGTTGAGTGTCTAATAACTTAAGCTTTAATTATGTATGTTGCCGCTGCTGCTGCTGCCGCTGGTTTTTCACACAAATCGCATTATTAATTTTCATAAAAGTTAATAGAAAAGGTGCTAATATATGAGGCCTGGCTTTATAATTAATGGCCAAGCAACACATCATTTTAGACGCCACTGTAATTGCTATGAACTTGGACAAGCATCGCTCAATTAGCCCGCTCTTACCGCCCCCTTAGCCCCTCCTCCAGCCATACACATTGTATTCTTGCCAATCTTCTATATGCGATTATTGTCTTTGAGCTCTGCGTCCAGGCTACGCAGGCTGCAACCTGTTGAGCGGCATTCCAAGCCTGCTCCTGCACTGCTGCAACCGGATCTGCTTGATATGCATAAACAACCGCTGTACGTCCTTGAACTCTGTTGGCGTTGGCACTTAAACTAAATTCCCGTTGATTGCAGACTCAACCCGTGTCGAGTCCTTGAACAAGGCTGGTGAAGGGCAACACTGCAGCTGCTGCTGATGTTGCTGCTGTTGATCCGAAGACATGCCTCTCAGCCAGGCTTGAGTGTGTGTTGTGCGAGTTTTATTTATAGATCGTTTTCTGTTTTTGTTGTTATTAGCTGTTCCAAGGTTGGCCAAAGCATTGGGCATCATCATATCGTCATCAACATCAGCAGCAGCAGCAGCAGCAATTGTTGTTGACTTTGTTACGTGGCCACTAGAATGTCTAAGGGGGCCCCCTGATCATTAATCACAAATTACATGAACCGGAGACGTTTGCCTCCGTTACGTGCTCATAATTGTTTGCAATTGGATTTGCTCTGCAGTCACAATCAGATTCACAGTCAGATTCACAGTCAGATCTTGATCATCAGCATAAGCATTGACACTAACAACTGGTTATTTTTATTCCATTCTAATTGCAGCTGAAGATTCCCTTCAACGTGACATTCGCTTTGCGCGCTCGCGACATTGTGGTCAGCATTGGCAAGAAGTCATTGAAAGTGGGCCTCAAAGGTCAAGAGCCGATCATCGATGGTGAGCTATGTGGCGAGGTCAAGCAGGAGGAATCGGTTTGGGTGCTGCAAGATAGCAAAACTGTGCTCATTACACTCGAGAAAATCAATAAAATGAATTGGTGGAATCGTTTGGTTACCACCGATACGGAAATATCCACACGCAAGATTAATCCAGAGCCATCCAAGCTTTCCGATCTGGATGGTGAAACGCGCAGCATGGTGGAGAAAATGATGTACGATCAGCGTCAAAAGGAGATGGGTTTGCCCACCAGTGAAGATCGCAAGAAGCAAGATATACTCGAAAAGTAAGTTCAAACTAATACCACTTTTGAATAAATCTTTTAATCATTATGTTTTCCTTTTACAGATTCAAGATGCAGCATCCCGAAATGGACTTCTCAAAATGCAAATTCAATTAGAATACAGTAACAGGACACATATATTCCATAAGTTTCGTCCACTTCAGTATCTTAAACACACACACACACATACACACAGGCACACACATTTGAAATGTGTTTCAGCATTTTTCTTATGCAATAAATCAACTACAATTTGTTCAACATATTAAATAAAACATTGTGAATAATCGCTGATTTAAGATTTACATATGTTAATCGTAATTGGTTATAGCTACTCAGTGAAAGCGAACAAAGTTTCTATGATAGATCACAAAAGCCGCCGCGCTGTCTACGCTACAAATTTTGGGTTCAAAATTAAATAAAAAGAAAAGAATTTAAAAAACCCGGTTGGTTTTTTGGTTGGGAGCGAGCGACACAGAGACACGATCTCAACTTGGCGATAAAGTTAATTTTTCATTTTTATTGTTGCTTAAAATGCAATTAATTTCGTGCTAATTCGTTCGCCCAAAATTCTCACAGCCAGTTTGTCCGCCCGGACACCTTTTTTTTGATATCTTTAAGTCGAATCAGCTTAAGCTAAGTTCACAGGCTATATGTTTAATGACTATTTTGGATTAGAATGTGTTCGAAATAGATAAATGTCGCTTTGCTGTATCCCTACGTTCCAGATTCTTTTGTTCTATTTCTGATATTCAGTAGTGCTCTGGGTCATTGCCTTGATTTTATTGTGATTTGAACTTGTTTCAGTTGTTGGCTATAAATTTAACTGATCTTGGCTTTGAACGTGTTTATTTATTTGTCTTTTTTTGTGTTTGCTGTAAAGTGCTAAGCAATTTTTGACTGGCTAATTTGTTATTTGCGCTATCAGCATATATCAGCCGATGCCAATCATTAGTCAATATTAAATATAGCTGACACGCGCCAAGTTTTCGTTGCTTCTATCAAGGAGAGATGAGCTCGTGTCACGAGAAACTATCGCCTAATTACTGATTTGTAGTGTTGTTTCGTATCGTTTAGCATAAGTTCAATTGAACTATTTTCCATGAACGAACTGTATCCCTGATTGTAGTTCATCTAGTTCGTTCCCAGTAGTTCGTTTTGATCAAAACGATAAATATAAGCATTTGAACGAACTAAACGACTGAACAACAAATGAACGAAGCAGTTGAACGAACTGAAGGATTGAACGAACTTAACAACAGCGTGCAATGGGATTGAACGAAAGCAACAACTGAACGAACTAAACAACTGAACGAGCTAAAGAAATGAATGAACTAAACAACTGAGCGTTCAATGGGATCGATGAACGAACTAAACGACTGACCGAACTTAACGAACTATATCAGCAAAAACTGAACTACTGAACTTATTCCTTCAACTGAGCTGCTTTAACAGATTAGTTCAGGCGTAAAACCGCTTTTTTATGATTGAATGCTGTGTGAAATTATCTTTATTATTACAGAGAAATTTTGGTTTTTATTGCAAGCTACAGTAAACAATAAAAAAGCATTAAAAAAGTACTTATTACAACATTTAAAATGTCGCAAAATGAAGCTTATTTTGTGGGCCATCAAAATGATTTCGGAGTTTTTTCTGCGTCTGCAGTTTATAATTTGATTATAGCAAGCAAATAAGGTTGAGTAAACGCATATAGCTTTGTAAGATATAGTTGAGATATAGCAATAATCAAGAGAGTTAACACATTTTATTATTAGCATAATAGAGGCCACAGTTGAGACACGCTTTTAAACAACTCAACTGACCAAGTCTTGTTAAACAGTCTTAAAACCATTTCCGATTACCAACTGTTTCCGCTTGGAAGTCCATCGCTAGATCAAAATGCAGTCTGAAAATAGATACGCCCAGCCTTTGTATATACATACTACAAAGACGTAGTTTAATAGCTCATTAATTAAATAAAATTTATTTAAACTGTGTTTAACAAGCCGCAAAAAAAATAAAAACTAAACACTAATTGATTAAGGGAGGATCCCAGCGCAATGGGGGTTGAGCATAGAAACAAAAGGCTTGGGTAGTTCAAGATTAACGTCATTGGAAAGAAAAAAAAGAAACAAAATCTCTGCTTGTACTATTTTGTGTGGGGGCTGCGTTTAATTCAATTAATAAGTAATTAAAATAATAAATTATAATCAGACAAATTTGGCACAGCGGGGGAGTGCTGGCTTAACCCACAGCAAAAGCCAACAAAAAAATGTAACAAATTACTGTTAAGCGAAACCAATCCTAAGTCTAAATAAACATAGTAGGAGAGAACCAAATTCAACCGGATTTTGTTGGTCAGGTTTCTTTGCTTTTGGACTACAAATTCGAAAGTACAAAATGCTTTCATTATTAAGTATCCGTTTTTTGGGGAATTTGGCAATTAGGAGAGCAAAGTCAACGAACCGGTTAATGCTACTAATTCTCTAACCAATTCCAAAAGATAAAGAGAAAGTCATTGAATTGCCATGAAATAATATAAACATTTTTATTATATCAAATAATTCACGTGATAAATGAGTTTAGATCTGAGAGTTATCAATGCAACTCATTGATGGATCGTTAACAGCTTATTAAAAACATGCATGTGTATAAATATAATACCGTTAGTTCACCTTCAGCATTGAACTCATTTGAATTGTGGGTCTTTATAACGCCTCTCAGTGCCGCCAAGAACAGTTGTAACCCAATGCTGAGTATGATACTTGAATCGATTGAACTGTTAAATGACGCACGTGATGAATTGTGTCTGGGACAGGTAAACCAATAAATATAAATATCTTAACCGCTGTATGCCATAAATAACGAATCCGGGTGCCAACTGTGACTTTGACTGCTGACTGTTGGGACAGACAGACTCACAGACAATCAATGCTTGACGTTTGCTTGTTCTTCTTGTGATTTGTGCTAATAACATTTTTGTTCTTTTTTTGTATTTTTTGGTAATTTCGAGTGTTTCCCACATCATCAAAATCGAAAGATATATAGTATGTATACATATGTATAGCTATGGGGCGTACTCGTACGCTGGTCGCGTGGGTTATTTCACAGTTCGTCTTGAGTTCTCTGTCTTAGTGTCTGTCTGGGTCTGGCTCAGTGTCTCGTAATTGCGACTCATTTGTTATTTTTAGCATTAAATCTTGTTAATGCCGTCGCGCGTAGCCACTGCGGCCCATTAACTATAACAGTCGTCCGATTTGATGTTTATTTTTAAGCCCGCGTCATGCTGTGCACCCCTGGCAACCCTGTCACCCCAACTCCACAATCAAAAACAACTCATCGCTCCAGCACAAACAAAAGACTTAGGCAACGAACTTAGACAGATTTTCTTTTATGCGAGCAGCCAAAACGGAAATATTTTGAAGGTCAATTAACGCTGGCGCTGACCAACTGACCAACGCGCCATATAATTAACTTATTTTACAAGCCCCAAAAAACCAGAGACTGTAACTAAAACCAGGTTGGTCACATTGCAGCCGCACTAAATGTCTGAATCACTTAAAACTGGGCGTGTTTATTGTCTGCATCAACGATATTGAGTTGTTGGGCATGCAGGTAGGTAGGAGTGGGGGGCAGTAGCTGTTGTAGTCAAGACATATGTATGTTGTTGCCATAGGCGTTGGAGGCCCGAACGGCTGTCTGCGCGGAGTCTGTTGCCACCGCCGCTGTTGGTGGGCTTGTCACGGCGCCAATGAACTGTTGAGTGCGCCAGTGTCTGCTACCGTTGTCCACTGGATTGGCATGCAAATTTTTCCACCATGACCATGTCCAAGATGTGCTGAGATTAATGTCATTGTACAGTGTCTTTGGCTTATGTCGCATTCTCGCTTGCAGTTGCATCAGGCAAATGTTCTATGTGTCAAAAGCACATGAATTTTGCATGCCAATATGCATCCGGCTGTCATTGATTGTGCTCCCGGACCTCGTTGGCACAAACTCGCCCACATGCTTGTTGTAGCTGCCAATCGCATTCACTTTGCTTTTATGCTGACTGCCTGCAGGAATTTCGCAATTAGTTTTGGTTATCGCACAATTTGTGCGCCTGTTGCATTTGCATTTGAGTCTTTTTTTTTTTTTTTCTCTTTGCAAATGCTAATTTGTTCAAGTGAAGGCAAATGGCAGGCTGAAAAGCGTTGGTTGTTAGCGGATTTAAGAGTTATAGCTGTTTTTGATATAGTTGCAATATAGAAAGTCTTCTAAAATCAATAAAAAATGTAAATGCACAATCAAATCAAATAATAAATCATGTTGAAAAAGATATTTGTCACGGAAATCGGTTCGGTTTTGACAGATTTATGGAGTTTGGAAATATCGTTTTATTCTTGTTTTGATGTTTGCAATCAGAAATTCAATAAAAATTGTATGCAAAATAAAACTAGATGGCAAATCATGATCATAAAGGCATCCTGCATGAAATAGTTTTATTTTTAATGAGAGATAATTAAGCTAAAGTAAATATTTTAGGCAACATGCCACATGTATAGGTTCTCTGCAATCTCTATGTGCATGTTGCAAGCTGCTTAGACCTGCTTGCAACTTGAATTGAATTCGCGCAGCTGCCTCCGAATTTGCTATTTGAATATTTACTTGGAGATTGGCAATATTTGGCTTTGTTTTTTTGGCTTGCCGCTGTTTTTATCTATGACTAATTTTTTGGTATTTAGAGTGCTGGCAACTGTTTATTGTTAATGTTATTGTTGTTATAATAATATCGATTAATCAGGCGTAGTTAAATGCTTGTCTTTAAGAGAGCTCGTGGGTGGCAGCTTAGTAAAATGTTGTTTGCAGAAGTTTATGCTTAAGCTAGTTAATCGCCGTTATTAATAACAATGCAAAAATATCATTTGCAAATTGTTTTGTTGTTTATATGTTGGCGTTAATCATCTGAGAATGTTGTGAAAGGCAAAGTAATCGATCGAGCCGTTGATGACGATGTTGTATGATGATGATGCATCGAAATCAATTGTATATAAATACTATTAATGCTAATGAAGAAGGGGTTACTAATGCTTTTAAAGCATAGTTAGTTAGAACTCAACTCATACTCATCTCATGTCAAATCAACAATCAAATGTATAATTACAGCTATGCAATATTTGCGGAAGCAGATTTGACTTGAGCCTTTGAATGTTACATACGTTCTTAAGTATTTAGAAGGGGGAAGTTCTTTTCAAGTGGTGCTTAAGATTTATTTTACATTTGCATAACTCATTTATGATCTAAGCTTGAAAATATTTTAAGCTTTTAATCAGCTAAGTAAGGGAATTTTGGAGCTTAGCTAATTATAGCGCTTATCTTTTGTGAAGTTTTGACTACTTGAAATCACATTTTATTAATGTCTAAAAATAATATTTGTTATTTACACAAATCGGTTGAGTTTTATGCCTTGTTCGAACTACACTTTTCTCAATTTATATTGTGCATTATATAACATTTCTATGCGCTTTTATTTACCCTCGTTTATTCATTTACTAATTGATGTGCAAATGCTCTAGCGAGACCCCTAATTAAACTCTGTATAACTAACTTTACACATCGCCCCATCTTCCACTCCCAGCTCATTCAATCAAACATGGCAAATTTACTTGAGATTTGTTTTCATAACCAGCTATACGCTAGTTAAATGCACATATGTCTATGCTATATGACCCATGTTTATAGCTAAACAACTTAAGTATAATGAGAGATTCATAAATTTGACATGGGAAATGCCCCCAAAAAGTTAAAACGATAACTGCCACACACAGAGCAGAGTCCAACCTAAAGATCTGTCATGTTATAAAGGTGCTAACAAGGCAAGCAAATATTTTGGATGTTCAAATTGCGATCGAAGGTATAATTGCTTGTTTGTTTGTAGTAGAGATGGTTTTGGGACGGATATTCCACCATCGGGACAAAATTTAAAAAGCCTAAAGGACCCTGGAAATCGCAGGATGGTCGATATCGGGATGGAAAACATTTTTTCGTAATCGAGAAAGAGTTTCTATCCCGGTCCCATTGAAATTAGAGATTTGTACATGCTAAAATTGAATTATTAACATAGTTAAGTAAATATGGAAGAATATAAGATCTATTTATGTTTGTATTTTGGTTTATAGGAACTTAGATCAAGAAAGATCTGACTAAAAGGTATCTTCAAGTCGTTCATTTAGGTCGAGAGTTTTTCTAACATGCTTTTTTTGCTAGTTTCTATTTGTTTTAGCAACAATTTTCTATTTGCTTTGACACCTTTTCTGGCAGTCTGTCAATCTGTCAGTTTGTTGCTCTCAGTCGCGCTGTCTCGCCATTTGCATAGCAAACAGCATGGAAAAGAGGACGGAGGGTGGGGGAGATAGACTATTTGTAAAGCATTCGCAGAACAGCTGAGCGCAGCGTCAGGGTGGGGGGAGGGAACCGCGACAGTTGGCTACAAGCTGCGTCTCCCCCCTCGTTTGAACGACAGCAACGTCGCGTCGCTGGCGCTTAGCGTGTTCATGTAAATTTGACCTTGACACAATTTCATTTCATAACAGAAAAGCAAACAAATGAGGCGGGGGCGATGCCAAGCAAAGGGTGGGAGGAGAAGGTGCGCACATGTGTGACGACGACAACGACGACAACAATACAGCTAAAAACTCAAGCAAAGAGTGTGAAACGAGACAGACACTCGGGTAATAATTCAACTCATGACTTTAGAAAATAAGGTGGTATCAAGCGATAAGCGAGTTACCAGTTGATAAGCAGGTGTAAACTGTTGAAATGTGTTTGACTTTTGACTCCGAAACAACGACAATAGGTAACTCATAAGCTGGCATAATGCCACCTAACATAATTACGCCATGTTTCAATACAAGTGCGGGGCCAACTGAAAAGTTGCCGCTGGCAGCGTTGAATATATCAAGCGCCAAGAATTGCACGCTCTGAACTTTAGCTATGTTTGAACATAAATATATTGCACAACTATGCAAAGAATAATAAAACGAAAATGCTAATAGAAGTCGGAGAATTTAACAATTCAAATATTGACTTTATTATGTATATATACACATGCTATATATGAACTGTAAGGAATCAGAGTTGGCATTATGATTTCGCTGATCAAAGTGGATTTGCCGACATTCTTTTGACTCATCTCGCAGATTGGAGACAAGCTGGCTGCCAAGTCGTCTTTCCCACACACAATGGGCATTCTAATTAATTTTCATTTCGGTTTTTTGCCTTTTTTTTTTTTGACTATTTTTAATTTCTATTATTAATTTGTTAACACATTTCGCGCATTAATGAAAATAAGCTGGCACGTGTACGCGTTTCATAAATATGCATATGCAGATTTCTGCGTTCTCTTCAGTAATTATAATCATAAAATCTCTTCAAGACAATCAATTCATATAAGCTAAACCTATTAATGCTAGTTAGAATGACATGCTTTCATTCATTATTGAAGAAAACACTTTGATAGCAATTAATTTACATATGTTTTGGGTATTTAATGAAATGGTATGTTTTATAATACTTGTTTATGGCTTATTAATGTCTTTTTGAAATGTTAAGCTATGCCTAGAAGCAAGTTTTGAAATGGCAGAACCATTTGCTATGGCTGAAATGACTCATACTAAGAGAAACTTTTACAATTTTATAGCAAGATTTGTGATTTAAAAAAGGGAGAAATTGTTAGTAATAAAAGTTGAAATTCTCAATTTAAACGAAATATAGTTTTGTTAGTTTTCTGATCATCTAATCTATTGTTATTTTGTCTTATCATCAATTTCCTATTCTAGCCACTCATTCTTATACATCATATAATACTTGCCTTTATAACAAAAGACTTAAGACACAAACTTGTGCGTTTCTGTCTCGCCAAATACAAATCAGAAATAAACTTTTTTTAATTGGATTTCGAAAGTGAAAATCGACAGATTCCGTATTCCGATGTCCGATTTCAGCAACAGCTGCACAAAAAAGGAGCCAGTCAGACTCTTCACAATGTTTATTTGTGTATCTCTTACAGTTTACTTATTACTTTTATTTTTGTGTCTCATCTTAAAATGGATTCTCGTTGTGGTTGGCAGCCGCATTCTGATTTTGAGCCTCATTTGTCAATGTTGCTTCCACATTCTCGTTTTGATGTGTCTCATTTCCACTTTGTTTAAATATTTTTAAACAGTGGGCGGTTACTGTGAGTGTTTGTGTGTGTGTGTGTTTGTGTCAATACTGAAGTGGCAAATAACGTCTGCTTTTGATTGGCAAAGTGAAGGGAGAAACAACCGTCTGGGAATGCGATCAATTTTGGCGACACGTGTAACACGGGCAGTATATTTTTTTGGCTTTATTAATTGCTGGAAATGTCAAATCGAATTGAGGAACTTAATAACTTTACAATTTACAATTATGTATTGTATTTCCAATCAAACTGTTATTAAATATCAAACAACTTAAGCTCGCCAGCGCCCACAAAATTGCCCAACATTTAACATTTACTTTGGCCGCATAATTTGTTCGGCTTGAGAATTGTGCACAAGGTTATTAAAGCAACAACAACAACAAACAATAAGAGTAACAACATTAAACTGAATGCAATTAAAGTTTGCATTGAATGCCAAAGCCTAAAAAACACCTTTTGTTCAACCATTTTAATAATCGAATGCAATTTGGCGTATTTAATGCATTTTGCACTTTGAGCCAAAAACCAAGTGCAATATATACAAATTTACTAGCACTTTGTAATGCTTTAATGTTAATTGAAACGTTGCCTTAAGCTTGATTTGGCATAAAACATGCAGCTGACCTAAACTTTATAATTAAAGTTAATGAGATTAGCACAAAAGTCAATGCACGAGCGTAATTAGGGAAGTTCTTAAGCTTTTCAACAGTGCTTAATTTACTTAAAGTACAAAAACAAGCTTATTAAATATATATAAATAACTTTGTTAAATGGCAGTTAATTTTCTTTTGCTTAAAAAGGTTAAGAAAAAGAGACAAAATCTTTTGTTAATCATTACAAACAAGTAAGGAATGCACTACTCGAGTGTGCCCGACTACGAGACACCCTGCTCCCACTTTGCATTTCAAGCAGTTCAGCGGCAGCACAAGCAAGCAGTGCAAAAACAAAAAACGAACTCGGCGTGTGTTTGGGTAAGCTAAAGACTTATTTAAGGCATTATTTAAGAACTAGATAAGCAAGCATTATGCAATATATAATATAAAACAAGAAATAAGAAACAAAAAATGAATACAAGCTTAAGTGAATAGTTCTTAACTCGACTAGTCTGAACTTAGAAGTGAAGCAGCAGACATTTCATCTGCTGCACAAAGCGAAAGAATATTCATAATCAAATTGTTAGCATCATAGTCACTCTAACGAAAACGAAATCACAAGGTGGAAAAGTTTTATTAGATTTTCACTTATAATTCTCAAACGGTTTAAGCAGACACTGTGTCTAGTTCCCGGCTGAATCCGTTCTGAGACATCATCTTATTTCCTATTTCTTACCAACAAGTTAACACATCCGTTTACTTGGTGTTGGTTGTCTACCTACGTAGACACTTAATAAATGAATTTTATATTATTTTCGGCGTGCCGAGGATTTATGTATATCTTGACACTTTGTCTGCTTATGGCATATATGTGTACCAAAAATCAAAGCTTTATCTTTAAAACTGTGGCTGTGGAAGATTTTTGCGATTTACGTGGTGCGGGGGGGTGCATCCAAAATTTGCAATAAATTTGATCTGCGTATGGTATACAGGAACCTGCATGCCAAGTTTGGTGTCTCTAGCTCTTATAGTCTCTGAGATCGACGCGTTCATACAGACAGACAGACGGACAGACAGACGGCTAGTTCGTCTCGGCTGTTGATGCTGATCAAGAATATATATAGTTTATATAGTCGGAAATGCCTCCTACTGCCTGTTACACACATTTGCAGTACTTTATAACTCCCTTTTTCCCATTTTTAATAGGAAAAATATAAATAACTTTGTTAAATGGCAGTTAATTTTCTTTTGCTTAAAAAGGGTAAAAAAAAAGAGTCAAAATCTGTTGTTAATCATTACAATATTGTTAAGACTTGGGCAAAAAACAAACAATTTGTAAACAAGTTTATGTAGCCGGCCCACAAAACGCCTAGGGGCGTGGCAGGGAACAACTACGAAATAATGTCCAAAAACTTGTCACGCACTTATATTGCCAGCTGTTGCATGTTGTTGTTGTTGTTGTTGTTGTTACTTAGCCTAGTTAACTTGTCAATACGAAAATACAACTTTATTTTTGCCAAATTTATTTTGATATATATTTGTTTTTTACCTGTTTTGGCGGCGCATCCATCGTTGACAGATTTTTATATATATATATAGTTATATAAAGATGTACAGAGAGTTTTATATAGTTAGAGTCACTTATTGAGCACTTTTTGTAATCAAAACTCAAATGTCTTTTGTACTTTTCGTTTACGTTTTGTGCTATTTTGTGGGTGTTTGCTTAT
Organism: Hirtodrosophila cameraria; assembly: GCA_949708635.1. Taxonomy (NCBI): domain Eukaryota; kingdom Metazoa; phylum Arthropoda; class Insecta; order Diptera; family Drosophilidae; genus Hirtodrosophila; species Hirtodrosophila cameraria. Next base: position 22,361,748 of record OX453091.1, on the reverse strand, counting down.
TTTGACTTTTTTTTAAGTTTATTGACAACTTTATTTTTGGGGTTTTTTGTATGTTTGTTTGTAAAGTTTAGTTGTAATTTTTATTTGAAGGGCATACACGAATGAGCACTTTTGTTGTTGTTGTCATTTATTTGTGTCACTTGTCGAACTTTTATTTCATTTTTTTTTTTTTCGTCGTCGTTTGATTTTCGTAAATTTTCGTTAAAATTTGCAATAAATTGTTTTGATATTTCTGTTTTTGCCAGCAGCTTAAAAAAAAAAACAACTTTGTCTTGGTTTGCAACTTGTTCTTGTTTACAGTTAACCGTTACATTTATGTTGATGCACTTCAACTTTTGGCAACACTTAAGACGCCGCCAGCAACTTGGACAAATTTTCGCATTCCCAGCCGGATAAATTGAAAACTTGTTGGGATATATCTCGAAAAATTTGCTCATGCGTTTTTCTGCGGACTGTGGCCAAAGCTAAGCTGACTGCTGCTGATAACTACAACTGACTGACTGACTGACTAACTGACTGGCTGCTGCTGCTGCTGCTTCGCGTGCACACTCCGTTGCGGCTGTGCTGAGACTAACTGAGACGCCAGCCGCCCGACGGCTCAAGTATTAAAAAGCATTAAACATTACCGCACATTGTTGTTGCCTTTCGGCGCTGTGCATGTTGTGGTTGTAGTTGTTGTTGTAGTTGTTGCTGCTGCTGTATGTGCAGGCACTAGCGTAGACCTAGACCAGACCCACACACACACACACACACTTAGACAAGCAGCCAATTCGTAGACTTCAGATCTGAACTTTGTGTTAATGCCAAAACAGCGAAAAGCAAATAGCAAACATGCCAAATTTTCTACTAGTTTTTTTTTTTATAGTTTTATTTGTGTTTTCTGTTTGCACTTGGAGTGCTGAAGTGGTTGCTTGGTTAGGTGGGTGGTGGGTGATGCTGCCATTTGTGGGTGGTGTTGGCCCAACAGCAGCAGCTGTAGCAGTAGCTCATTTCACAGTCTACGTGCAGAACAAAAGCAGCTGGCAAGGTCAGCTTTGCTGGTTTCCGTTTTTGTGTTTTTTTTTTTGGTTTTTGCAGCTTTATTTGATTTATGCGCTTTAGTTGCGTAATGCATTTTTAATTGTCAGCGTGCTTCCCCATGGCGCAGCCTGACTTTTTGGCCGCTTGTCAGCATCGACTTGCACGGAGATGAGCACAATTTTCTCACTTACATTGTGAAATTGTTCGCTGTCGTTGAGCACGTACGCAGGCAGAGAGATGAGAGATGAGTTGTGAAGGCGACAACGACAGCGGCATAAGGTAAGCAAGTGCGACCTTGACACATTTCTCAGTTGGGCGTTCCGTAAAGTCAACGACCCAGTTGGAAGTTGTTGTTGTCAGTTTGGGGCGTAAACGCAAATGAAATAAAAAAAAACAAAAGACTCAGGCAACGAACTCGGCGTGTGTTTGGGTAAGCTAAAGACTTATTTAAGAACTAAATAAGCAAGCATTATGCAATATATAATATAAAATAAGAAATAAGAAACAAAAAATGAATACAAGCTTAAGTGAATAGTTCTTAACTCGACTAGTCTGAACTTAGAAGTGAAGCAGCAGACATTTCATCTGCTGCACAAAGCGAAAGAAAATTCATAATCAAATTGTTAGCATCAAAGTCACTCTAACGAAAACGAAATCACAAGGAGGAAAAGTTTTATTAGATTTTCACTTATAATTCTCAAACGGTTTAAGCAGACACTGTGTCTAGTTCCCGGCTGAATCCGTTCTGAGACATCATCTTATTTCCTATTTCTTACCAACAAGTTAACACCGCCGTTTACTTGGTGTTGGTTGTCTACCTACGTAGACACTTAATAAATGAATTTTATATTATTTTCGGCGTGCCGAGGATATATGTATATCTTGACACTTTGCCTGCTTATGGTATATATCAACATGTATACCAAGTTTGGTTGCTCTAGCTTCAAAACTGTGCAAAAAAAGTGCGTACAGACAGACAAACGAACAAATGGACATTTCACAAGCACAATATACTCTTTTTTTTTTCAAAAAAATTCAAAAAGAGTATAATTAAGAGACAAAGCTTAACAAGTTAGCTATTGAATATTAGTTAAAACCAAGTACAAAATTAAGAAATTAAACAAAAATGATTGTTTTCTTCATGCAAACATTACTTATAAAAATACTAAGTGGCTATGATATTCAAATTCTTATGGAACCCTTAGCCTAAGGCTGCTCACCCAAATATCAACTCATCTTTTATTTCGCATATTTGCCAAATATAAACAACATAAAAACAAAGGCACAATCGGCATAAATATATCTCATGGCGCGCAATTTCATAATTTCAACTGAGAGAAGCTACAATCGGATAATGCTGCATGGGAAATCCCATCAGCAGCAGCTGCCTCAGTCTCAGTTGTCTCCCCTCTTCACAAAGCCCATATTCGTTTAACCAAAAATTGTGTTTATCATTGTGTCTGCCTGTTGTTGTTGTTGTTGTGTTTTTGTTGTTGTTGATGGTCAGTTTTGTTTTGTTTGCCAATGACGCGGCGCATTTTCCAGGGCAAACCTGTCGCCCACTTGCCCACTTGCCCACATTGCTCACATTGCTTTTAAAGCTTTATTAAATATTTAGTTTAAGCTTTGCTTTTCGTTAGTCGCACTCCCATTTTCTTTCACTTCATCTTAAACGGCGCAGTTAACGTGCAGCTGCAAATTGTTGCTAATTTTTGCACGCGACTCAAAATTGTTTACCACAATATTTGCACCACTAAGTGGAGCAGCAGCAGCAGCAACAAACGTAGCGATGGCCACCAAAACTGACAAATGGCCAATGCCAGGCTTAATCAAATAGATAAACGCCACGAGACGCTGCCCACAGACCCAGACCCAGAACCTTGAGTCTAACTGCCTTAAATGCAAATTAAAGCTAATATTTTCCTTTTGGCCAGCAAATTAATGTCACTCAGCTTTGTCTTTAGCTCGAGCTGGACAAGATTACCTTTCCTTGTGGTTTATGCCGTTCCGAGTCACTTTTCATTAAATGCCAGCGGCCTTGTTGTTGGCTTACTCAGCTGAGCTGAGCCGTTAGACAGTAGCCGCAGCTGTGCAAGCCAACGATGATGGTGACTTTAATTACAGTTATTCTGGTTAACGGTGTCGCGCCTATGACTGACATTTGCATAGATCAACAAAGGCGTTCAAGTTCGTTGCCTAAGTCTTTTGATTGACTAAGACCCGCACGCGAAAATCTTGCAGCTGTTATACGAAGTGAGTGTCATTGTGCTGTACTAGTTAACTGTTTTACAATCAAAGTGTTATACATTAAAAGTGTTGTACAATAAAAGTGTTATACAGTAAAACTGTTATACATATGTATTTTAAAATACTTGTTCAATGCTCCTGGCAAAAATTGTCATTCTTTCAACTATTAGGCTGTACTTGTTAACTGTTATACAATAAAACTGTTATACAATAAATCTGTTATACAATAAAACTGTTATACAATAAAACTGTTATACATAAAAAAAAAGAAGAATTTTCAGCTAGATGTAAGCATCAGGAATAGTTATAAAACTGTTATATTTCAACAAATAACTGACTATTGTTTTGATGAAACATTTTTAATTGTAACCAAGTTCTCAGAAGGTTGTCCTTCAAACAGCTCTTACCTCTCTGAACAAATACTTATATTATAAATACATATTTATGTATATATATACTTAGTAATTTCCCTTAGGCCGCACACATTTGCCTACTATAGTTTCAGGCAATTTTTGAAGGGCAGTCCATTAAAAAAACATAAACAAAATTCAAATTCAACGTAAATGCTAGCCACAGTTGAAGGCTTTTCGGGCAACAATTTGTATGCATATCAATGTAAATAATTTGCATGCTTGTTATTTAAACTTAATTGTTATATGGCCAAGCAAAGAGTTTCGCACATAATTCAGATTGAGCGCTACCGAAAAATGAAGCATGACATTTAGCTGAAAGTTGAATTCCGTATTCCTTAAACATTTTCATGCATGCCAGCAATTTAGTTGTATTATTAATATTAAATATTATTTATGAAGTTTGTTATTTTGGTTGAGTATGACCAATCGATTTGCAATTCGCAATAAATTCGCGCGTTCAATAACCGATAAGCGATGCGACATTGATATTGTTAGATGGCGTTCCGCTGCCCCCCAGTTTCCCTGCATCTGGCCATTGCCACGCTTAATCTTTGCTAATTTCACGATACCTAATTAATGCTTCAAGCATTTGTTTATTTGATATTTGTGCTTGCTGTTTTTGGCCATGTTACAATTTGCGGCATTTGAAATAAAAATGTTTTGAACACTCTTAAGCGTTTGTTATTAATTTTCAATTTGTTTGTTGCGCTTGTGTGCCTGCTCTTTGTTGGAGAGGGGCACTTTGCCTCAGCTAATGCTCAATTTTATTAAGTTTTTAAAAAAAAAAAGAGCTTCAGAGCTCACTTAATAGCATTCTTCATACGTATACTTAATATTTGTGTGCTTGACGACCTTCGGAAGTTTGCTTGTGGGGGAGGGCGAGCGCTGCAGGCATTTAGTGAGTGCGAGTTTCACTCGGCTGGACACGCACTTAATGCGGAACTGGATGAGTCGGAAGAGCTCTAGACAATTTGCCCTCGATGACTTTGGCTTTGTCTTTGGGCTCGGCCACTTGATTAATTACAAAAGTCAGTTAGCTAATGGCACCTAATGTAATCCACATCCACTTCTAGACAATTCCGCTTCCTAGTTTCGATTAGACTTCAATTGTGCAACGAAGCGAAGGCGCTGTCATCATTAACATTAACATCTGCATCGAGTATTCCAATTCCAATTTCAATTACAATTTTTAATTTGAGTTCCAATTAAGTTCCCACATCAACTCCAAATCTAGTTTTTGCATTCATTATTCACGGCTGTTGCCAGCTTATCCAATAATGTTCCACTTGATATGCCTCATCCACATTGATAGCCACCGCATCCAAATCATCTTTCGCTACGCTTATAAATAAACAATAGACAGTTTCAAGTTTGTAATTGTTTAGGGGGGGGGGCTTCGACAATCCAAACCAGCTCTACATCATTTCCATTTGTGAGAAACATCTGTTCAAACAGCAGGCAATCAGCAGGCAAGCAGTCAATCAGCCGGATTGCTGCTGTTGCCAAGCAATACCCACGGGCACAGCAATTAGATACAGATTGCCAATCTTGTGGAGCTTTCGGAGCAGGTGACATACATTGCAAAAAGAAAAAGGGCCAACTGGCTGTTGTGATTGCTATGCAAATATTGCAAATTATAGTCATTATAACCGTTTGGTTTACATCTACCTGATCCAACTTGTCGCCTAATCAAAAATGCTACAAAATTAGTTGTATTAATTATTGTCTCAGCAGAGAACTGTACACAATTAGAGACTAAGTAGGGAGAATGTATTGAGCAGGTGTAGGTTTGGACTGCAGCTGTGCTAATGTTGATTGTTGCTAGTTGAGCTAATTTACACTGCACTGCAAGGAATTGTCTTATAATTAAAAGAAAGCGTTTACAAAACTGTAGCTAAAACGTTTTTGAGCATAAAATGCTGTTGAAAATTTATTAAACTCGTATTTATCTTCATTTTAGAGATAAATAAGTAGAGAAAATATACAAGTAGAGTATAGAAATTCAGTACACTCAGCCAAAAAATCAAGAATTCTGTACGAAAATCAAGTACAAACGTTGACAAAATCCGGCCAAATACAATATAACTAATTTTGAGTCAAAACTCTTGTATGAAGGACTTTTTTTTAAGAGCTCGAAACAATTTTGTTCTTAATCTTTAATGAGAATTAACAATCGATTTTGAATTGAGGAGGTTTTTGTACTGAGTTTAAGAAAATGTAAGGACGTGGAATACTTAGAACTTAAAGAATATAAGGTTTTACATAAGCTTTAGCCTCATAATTCTAAAACTAGCATGGCTTTTTTTCCTCAATGAAGAACTAGGCTCTAAGCTACTTTAATATTGTATATTACAAAACCCTTTTTTATGAATTTCACTTTAAGAATGATTATCCTAAACATTTGAACACCTGTCTTTAAAGTTCCAAACATATCAATGTTGTTCTCAGAAAAGATTCCTACGATTCTTAGACTTATGATCGAAGTTACCAAAGTATTGCTGTTACAATATGTAAAACCTAATCACATTTCTTCAAATCTTGTTGTACAGTGTGTTGCCGTGCAATTTGTAACTAATTCGAAATTCAAATATGTGTCATTTGGCCAACGCAACACAATAATATAAATTTTTTGTACAATTTTATTTGTATGGCATCTGTTGAGTTATGAATGCAAATGCGCAATGCAACAAACTGACAGTTTGTTGTATCTATCGATGTAGTGCATCAGCAGCAGCAGCAGCAGCAACAGATGTGCCTGCCCCCAACAACAAGAACAACAATAAATGGGCAAATAGTAAATTAGACACGATTGCAGCCAAACACGATTCAAGGCACACGGGGCGCAGATATAGAATGCCGAGTATTACGAGTCTATAGAAAGAATATAAGCATATATCTTATATGAACGGTCGAGAGATGACGGTGCATAGTTGAATTCATTAGGCAGGGGAGCAGAAGAGTACGCTGTTTGGTAGCCATTTGAATGATATTCATCAGTTACCCTTTTTGTGCTAATTGGTGTTAAATTGCAGTTAGTTAAGCTAAAGGGGATGTGGGGGGGGGGGGTCTTGTTGGCTTGTCTAGGGCACAGCTGTGCACATTTGGAATGAGATTTATAGTATATGTTCATGAAGCTGTGTGAATGTGCAACTACAGCGCTGTGACCCAATGTGAAATCAACAGCTGGCAGCGTTTATCACACACGCCCCCTGCCTGCACACTTGCCCTCCCCCGTGCCGTCAAACACAAACAAACACACAAATTGCATATCAATCATTGCATAAATTCTAGAATTTAACTTTGAGCTCACTTTTACTTGCACGACCTTCGACTTAAATCGAGTTGTGTAATACAAAAATTTCAATTGCAAGTGCAGAAAATACACACTGGACAGCGGACTGATAAGTCTCGAAATCTTATATATAATGCGATGATTCATTAATATGCAAATTTGCACAAATATTTTTGAGGTTTTTTGCTTGACTTGTTTTCAGTTTTTTGTTGAATTCTTGTGCGCATTCTTAGGAAATCTCGCATATAAAAACCAACAGATACAGATACAATAAAAACGCAGCTGGCGCCAACAAATAAACAAAAAACAGCTCAGCAACAACAACAAAAAAAAACGAATTTATCAAAGCTATTTTGATTTTACACTGCCATTTCGAGAGTGATGTTACTTTGTTATAAAGTTTGTATTACAATTAAGTTAATAGAGTTATATAAAAAGACTTTTAGTTCAAATCAAAAGTTTATATGCTCTTAAAATTGCAAAAACTTTATGCTCAGCTAATAAAATATATACAAAACTTGAAGTGTGTATAAACTTCGGGTTGCTTTAAAGAAAACTTTTAAAGTTTTGTTTTTGTTTAAAATTGTGTTTTTTGTTGCTAATATTGTTGCGTTGGTTGTTCGAGCTAAACGTGACGTAGTTGTTATTGTTATTGTTGGTCAATGAACGCGTTTGTTTATAAATTTACCAGTTTTTCTATGTTAATTTTTCGCACAACGCTGCGTATGCTTAACATTTTCGTTTGAAATTGCTTATTTGAAAGTCATCAAAGTGTATAATTAAAATTATGAATAGTTTTTATTTATAAATACATATAAATTGCTACTAATAAACGTTAAACTTCAGTTCAAAACTTAATTATTAACTGTTTATTGCCCAATTATTTTATAGTCTTGTGGGTGTTTTAAAGTTTCAATGTCCATAGATGGTTTTTACTTGCCTTATTAGCTGCTGTTGCTGTTTGATGTTTGAAAATTTGATGAAAAACACTTGAATTGAGTTTTTTTTTATAAATTTTTTGCAATTTTGCAATGTTTTGCAGTTTGCTTCATGTGCACTTGATAAAAACACCACGCCTTGTAAAGGGCTTTTATTTTGTGTTTGAGATTTCGATATAAGTTTTACAACATTGCGCGAAATTTGATGAGCCGCTGCAGTCGGGCAACGACAATCGACAACTGTCATTCAATGGGACGACACTCGACGCGTTTAATGGCCAAATAAACGCGACAAGCTTCGAAATGTTGTATACATTTTTGTTCAACTAAAGCAGCGCTGCTTGCCGCCCAGCTGCACGCTGCGCAGCGGCAGCTCATCAATATTTCATTTAATTTAAATTTAGCTATGTAGTACGTGTAGTCTGTAAGTTAGAGAGAGACAGAGAGTGACAGAGCCTTAGCTTTAGACAGAGCGCAACGAATTCTTGTCGCCTTGCATTCCATTGGCGTTGGCGTCGACGATGACGTGCACCTGATGACGTGGCGGCGTTTCAATATCTGTTAGGCAGCTGCCATGTCACGTACAACCAAAAATTCTCAGTCCATTTCATTTGATATGGCTTCGATTTACAAATACGTGCCAAAGCTGTCAATTAGCGCGGGGGGGGGGCTTAAATAGCATGGAACAGCGGAGTGGGCGGCGGGTGTTTCCAAATTAACTTGGAAATTGTAAGCCAGCTGCCGTCAGAGGTCAGCGCTACTGTCAGCTAGACTTTTTTTCAAGTCTAGAACTGAGCGGCAAGTTCGTTGCCTAAGTCTTTTGATTTGTGTGTGTGTTAAGCGTTTGAAGTGCGATGTGTGATGCATTACCGGAAGCAATTCGTTAAGTTATGATGTCGCGTCAAGTACTTAACATTGTAAAGTCATCTTTTTAGAATGTAAATTAAAAAAAAAAGAAGAATAATGTTAGGGGCATAAAAAGTACTTATTTCTGCATTGAAAAGTCATCTTTTTAGAATGTTAATTTAAAAAAAAGATTAGAAAATCAACGACAAACATATTTTGTATAATGTTATAGGCATAAAAAGACTACAAAACTAGCATTCATTTATTTAAAGTAGTAAATTATATATTTAAATTTAACTTTCAAGTTTTTATTAGCGTTAGGTCTTATAGCGCTTTTTATTCGTATATCACACCAATTTTAGATAGTCTAAATCTAAAGCTGTCTCTAACAATTTGTTGGTTGAACAGCCAAAAAGCCGTTAACAGAATACAGCAGTCCATAAATGCCAAATGATATCAAAGCACAATCCATTTAAATATTTACAATGCAAAATACTTGTTATATAAAACAGTCCATAACTGTTTATGGGTTTCTTTGTTATTACGAGCACGATATTGAGTAAACACAACGTTAGAAACAGCCAATAATCATTCATAAATTTCAATTTTAATGATCTATGTGCAGAAATCTAAAACGAAATCGAAATTGAAAACCAAAAGTCGAAACTATAATTAATTGAGCATTTTTTATGCAAAATCTGAACAGAAAAAAAAATGAACATAAAAACAGTAGCAGCAACAAAATCACGTAAGCGGCGATTCTCGACGCTTTCGCAGCATTGATATTTTGTTATGGATAAGTTTAGGCATTGATAAGGCGGCCAGGGCTGCCTTAACGTTTAACTGAGCTAAGATTTCTTTTGGCTTAACGCTTCCTGTAGTAGCTGCTACTAAGATGACATTGAACTTACGCGCGCACGTAGCCTCAACAAAAGCAACGTCAACTTTAAGCCAAATATGGGTAATTGTGTCTGCTATTGTTGTTTCTATCATAATGTCTACAATTATTGTTTAGCACACAAACAAATTGCTGCGAGTTCTAGAAATAACAGACACAGCCCAGGCGAAGGTTTCACAGCTCATTAGAAATTCTGAAACTAAACGAAACTTAAATTGACGACATCGACATTGTCATTGTCGTATAGTTTATGCTCCATTTGGAGGCAACTTGCATAACAAATTTCGAGCGTATTAAAATAAGCCATAAACTAGAATATTTCAAAATTTTTGCAATATATATATATTACACACGTCTTTAAGTAAGTATGCGTTAAGTAATATGAGTTAATTGCAAACCCGTGCAACTTTTAAAATGCCTTTAGAGTACGCCTTCAAATCGATCGATCCATCCGATGATTTATTGATTGACATGCAATGCGGAACCAGAGATTACGCCTTTCCTCAACTCGCTGATGCCGCCAAAAGATACGAGAGTACGCGAAATGTGCCCGGAGCAATAACAACGCCCCCCTTTGTCAGTTTCGAGGCGCACGAACGTTTCGTGTTCTCGCAGTTTTGCCTTTTGCCAAAATGATGACAGCAAAAATGCCGTCAACAATTAAGGCTAATTCGACAGTACCCATTTGATTTTAGCTTGGCCTGCTGCCGAAAAAAATGTTCAAAAATCAAAATCAAACAATCATTAATCACAATTTTTCAGCGCTGTTGCGTTCCAGCTTCACAAATTATTTGTCACAAGCAAAACAAAACAATTAACTAATGAATACTTATTAAGTTTTTTTTTGGTTTTTTAGAGGATCCAAGCTTACAAATTTAAAACACACGACTCGAAGCTTTAAGGCACTTTGAGCTGCCGCCCTAAAATCAAAAGGCATTTGACCCGGAAGTACATTTGCCTGCAGTACCGGACTAGTTCCATTTTCATTAGGATAAGTTATTATAGTTGGATAAGATTTATGCTTTGAGAGGCAGTTAAGATGTTTAGTGTAAGTCGTTTCATAATAGCTGAAAATTTCCAGATTATCTGGCTTAGGTTTTATATGCCAGCAGAATTCTGAGCTGTCTTTATTCAAATAGCTTTAAGCCGGAAAAGGAGCCATTTACAAAGTTTAAGTATAGAGTTGTACTAGAACAATAATAATACGAGTTTACAATTCTAATGTTCTTCTCTTTTATGCCTCACATAAAGCTTAAACAATTTTGTTGAATGATACTTTTTTTTTGGCTTTAGCTTGTTTCTATTTTGAGCTATTTGTTTTTTTGTTTCATTAATCGCTGCAAAATGATGCTGGCAAATTTTGTATTATTATTGTCATAGCTGTAGCTGCTGTTGTTATTGTTGCTGTACTCTTTTTTGTTTGTTAATGATATTGTCAGTGGCATCGACACCGCATCACAGCATCAGGTGTATTTGTTGTTTGTTATTCATTCTGGTTTCTCGATCTATACCTTTTGTTATATTGAAGTGAGAAGTTTAGAATTTGCGTGTAGTGTACGAAATGATTCTTGTTGGTTTTTGTGGAGGCTGTTTTTTGTCTTTAATAGAAAAATAGATAATTAAATAACATTACAAAGTAGTTTTAATTCATAATTTTGGTTTCATAGCTTCCGCATTTATTTTAGCAATTAATGTGTTGGAAAATAACTAGAAAATAGTTCACTAAAAACAGCTTATTGTAATATTTTGGTGTGAATATATTTTTGTAATTTTTAAGAAAACTTCAGGAAACTCACTTTTAAGTTGTTTTTTTTTAAATGAATGCTTCATTACAGCTTAAGCACAGATTTATTAGCAAAATAAATAAAATTCAAGTTCATAATGTTTATTTATTGATGAGCTTCTTCTTTATTTATGTGTGCCATTAGCTTATTTTTAGAAATTCTAAATACAAACATTGAGCTGAGAAGTATAATGCTATTTTTAAAATAATAATACACCATGCCGAATTATTGTTTTTATTTATAAATGTAAAGATATAATGGCTACCAATTAGCCAACTTTAGCTTTAACTTGACTCAACACTTCCGCAACTGTGGGAAGTCGAAATAAAGGTTTATGGTTTATGAACGAGCCATTTGGTTCTGAGTATATATATATATATTGTTGCTAAATTACAACAAAATGGGTTTCGTTTAGAACTCGACTCAACTCGAGTCAACTCGAACCCGCATTGCCTTTAAAATGGGCAAAGCAAATGTTTGGGTCAAGTGTGCACACGATTTTGTTGTTTATGCTTAACGACAGTCCATTAATTTTGTAAGCGCTTAATTGTATTAATTAAATTTATTGCTTAAACTTAGCATTTAATGTCACTTGCTGCTTGATAATTAATCAAATCAAAATATCGATTCCAGGTGACAAAATCGTTTGCCTTCAAAACGAACAATTTTTAATGAGAATTCAATATTTTTGTGAGTCTCAAAGATGACGACATGATATAAGCTAGATACTCACAAATAAAGCACAATGTTCTATATTAATTATTATTTTTTTAAGATTTGATTGAAAAGCTAATGCTAATGGGCACCCACGCTAGCAAAAGCCCTTAAGGCGTTTCCCTAGACAAGTTTACAGCTATTGTCAAGCTGACAAGTTGGTCAATGGGTTATTATGATAATGAACTCAATTACGGCACAAAGCTTTAAACATAGCCGGACGACCGCCAGTTGCTGTTGTAATTCGCTTGGCCTTGGTTTCTTGCTTGGCAGATTTCACAGCTAGAGAGAAACTCTGTTTCTATTTCTGTTTCTATTTTCGGTTTCTACTTATTAGAGTATTCTGCTTTACACAATGCCAACCACAAAGCCAAGAAGAAGCAGGCAAAAGCAACCACAACCTATACAGCTGGCCGGGGCTGGAGGTCATGCCACGTTGATCGGGTTAAGCAAATCAAGTTTACAATGCCCAGACACAGGCAGCAGGCAGGCAGTTTGGAACAGGGCATTAATCCAGCACTCAATTACAGTCAGGGCTTAATTATATTAAGAATTGCTCAGTTGCTAATTAAGTGCGCCGAATTGGGATCTTCCTTTTTAGCTGGCCGCGTGTTCCACCTGGCGTATGAGTAACCAGCAGCCAGTTGATTTATGTGTCTAACTATATATGCGGTCCCATATGAATTCACTTCTAATTTGAACTTCAAAGCTGAGCGAATGAGTTCAAGTACAAACCCCAAGCTTGAAGGCAAACTAACTGCACAAGATGAAACCACTGCAAAGTTAAATTCCTTAAAGCAATTACGCACATAAGTACATGAATTTAAGTATATGTGCTTAATTGCCAATTTTTAAGCTTAATGTAAATAATTTGTCAAATTATCAATGCCCTATACAAAACTCTAACGCAAAGTTTTTGCAAAAGTCAATATGCCATGTTTGCTGTAGGGCATTTGGCTACTGTAAAGTGGTGGCGCTCACTTGTTTATTGATTTCGCTGGCCAGAAATCAATCAAGCAAGTGTTGTTGGTATTAGGAACGAGCATTGTTAAAGTGACCTTCATTAAAATCAAAAATTTTGTTGTGCGAACTTGAGCTATTCGGACGTAATTACTGTCAAGCGGAATCGGAATCTAAATTCCATGCCAATAAATGCAAATGGAGACTGAGGAACTGCCTCGAAAAGTCCAACGACTCTAGCAACAAGTGCCAAATGTGGCGACAATTAGGCTTAACGAGTGTCCGAGAAACTGGCCCAGAGATAAGCTTCTGCATTTATTGACACGTTTTTGCTTTAATTGAAATGGTAACAAAGTGCGGCTGCCCCGAGGCAGCGTCTACGAATAAAAATGGCTTAACAAACGTGTTTATTTGAAGTGCCTAAGTAGTAGTGATCAGGGGCAGCTTATTTCGATTAGCCAACAAGCGGTTGGCCGCTTTTTTTAATGTCGTTATTTTCGAAGCTGCCCGCCCAAGCAGTTGAGTAAGCAACGTAATCGATATATTGTGTGCGCCGATAGGCAATAGTTCTGATCTTGAACCGGAACCGGAATCGATTAATAAACTCCTTACGTTATGTTAAGTAAGCAGTTGTTGAATTTCAACTCAATCGTAATATCTTCTATTAAACTTACTCAGTTTGAGCTTCTTAATTTTCTGAACTGTTAATTGTACTATTATGTACCAAATTGCATATTAAACCTACGTTGTGAAACAATTGAAAGACGTCAACTCAGGACAACTTATTAGCCGCTGTTATTTAACAGTTTTGTCACATTTTCAATTGACTCTTGCTGTTAATGAAGATGGTCACATTAATTTGGGCATTGTCGGTCACACTGATTTAAAAGCAACGTGCGTGCTCGCTAAAATTTTTTAAATATTTTAAAAAGAATATATTTAAAGAAAGATGAGTGTTGCGAAGAAGGGGCTAATCCTTTGCGATTATTGTGGAACCGAAAAAGAGTTCAACCAGATCTACACAACTCGAAAGCATTTTGCGGGCCTCAAAATTATTGACATTATACAAAATGTCACACAGCGCACCGTAAGTACAGTCAAAACAGTCCAAAATGTTCCAACAACAAATGCCAACAATCTACAATTTCAGATACCTGCGACGACCAGCATCAAAGTGTGCAGCTTGTGCGCCTCCACGTTGCATGCCGCAACTGGCGCCATTTCCAAAGCATTGCAAATGGTTTCCAAACTGTCGCCGATTAGAAAACGGCGCGATACTATTGCTGTGCTATCGACATCTATGCCGAATGCAGATTCCGATGTTATTCTAGATACAACAAGCGGTGAGGATGACATTGACGAGGCAGAAGTGACACAGGTTGCCGTTCAAACACCGACGCCCAAAGAGCGCAAGCCAAAAAGTACTCCAATCAGCGTTAAGGCGAAAGTAGGTCAAACACCAACAAGTCCCCGAAAGCAACCCAACAAAGTTAAGCAAATAGAGATAAGTACACCAACCAAGCAGCCCAGTAAAAATAAGCAAGTAGACATAAGTACACCAACTAAGCAAGACAAAAGCATCAAAGTGCAACATAAAAGCGTTAAGGATTTAGATGAGAGCCTGCAGGATGCGGTGAAGGTGACGCCCATCAGAGATATGCCCAAGAAGAAGAACAATGACTTTATAAATCTATTTGGTGCCACTGTTGGTCATATCACAGATAGTGAGGAAGAAAATGACGAGGATGACGTGGCTGAGGAAGCGTCTAAAAAGCCAAATCCAACAACTGGATTTGAGTGCAAGCTCTGCGATTTCAAATCTAACTATCCCATTCCGCTGAAGAAGCATCTTAAACAATTGCACAATCAGCAGCGTCCGCGCGTTTATAACTGCACTAAATGCCCCAAATCTTTTGGTATATTAAAGACTTTAAATGCGCATCTGCTGACTCACGACCCAGTTTCAGCTGTGGAGCAGCAGCAGGTGAAACCGAAAGATGTACAGCTTGCGGTGCTAACTGCTTTGAATCCAAAACCGAAGCCCCTTGAAAATGTGCTCAATTCAGAATATACATTTGCCATCACAGAAACCAACTCATCGACACCAAAGCCCGCTGTGGAGCAAACTGTGCCAAATACTTATCCATGTGAGATATGCCACATGGAACTAAATACGGTTAAAGCCATTAAGGAGCATTTGCAGACTGTGCATGACATTGCGAAACCCAGGATCTTCAAATGCAGCGCATGTGAATTAGATTTTATGCATAAACCATCTTTGCTGCGTCACTTTGAATTGAAGCACAGCGCTGAGGAGCAAGATCCAAAGAAAGTGGACAACGAACAGAAGGCAGCTTCGGATAACGCAAAGAAATCCAAACCAGCACCAAAACGGCGCAAGACTGTTGTAATCGAGGGGGACCAAGCAGCAGATGTGGAGCCGCTAAAGAAGCTTCCCAAGATTGAGGGGATCTTTTCGCCGCAAAAGAAAATCGACGCAAAAGTCAAGGAGGCCTTGTCGGCGCAAAATGACAAAACTCAATCAAAAGTGGAGCAGTTCTTTTCGCCGAAGAAGAACAAAAACAAGACAAAAGTGGAGCAGAAACCAGAAGAGGAGCTTGGGCAAGAAGAACAGGCGGCAATAAATGAAGTAGACAATTCTAAGCAGGTTGAGGAAGCCCTTGAGCATTTGATCTCGGACAGCGAATTCAATTTAAATGAAAAATCGACTGACTTAAATGAAACAAATATATTGGAAACCACAACTCTAAAACCTCTAACAAATGGCACACCAAAGAAGCTGGGCAAAATCAAAGCAGAAGAGGAGCCGCCAGTCAAAGTTAAATCGGCCAAGAAAGCAAAACACGCCAAATTGGAAAACTCCGAAGACGCTGAAATTGATATATTCGACCAAGTCAATGCTGCAGTAAAGCCGCACAAGCGCGCCCTGCTTGACTCCATAACCATATCCGAGTCGGAGCTTAGCTGCACCACATGTGGCAAGTTGGTGAGCTCGCGCAAGCGCTTGGACTCACATATTCTGAAGAAGCACACCAAGCATCTAAGGTGTCCTACATGCTATGTAAAGTACACAAACAGCCTGGAATACGTTGGACACTTTGCGGCTTGCGATGCCAGCGCTGGTTTGCCGTGTGGCATAGCCAATTGTGGCAAGGTTTTCCAAGCGGCTAATTATCTAAGTTCCCACCTGAACAAACGGCACAAGATTAATTAATTTTTGTTAGATTTGATATTTTTTTTAAAATACATTTTTTAAAAATAAGCTGTGTTTTTTTCCAAGGTTTCTTTGACCTGTTAAAGCATATATATTCCTGATCAGCGGCAAAAGCCAAGTCGATTTCGAGCTAGGGACTACAAATTTTGGTACTTATGTTCCTTTTTATCATACACTGATCAATTTTATTTTAAATTTTTGATTTAGGAACTGTGTACAGAATATTCCCTTTATATTTTCAGGGCAAGATGTATACAATCAGTGTTTATATTTTATTTTTACATATACATATATATCTATTTTGTATACAGTACAAACATTTATTTATCTAAAACAATTAGACGGAAATTGAAGCCAGCACCAAACCGGTTCATTTACCAACTTAAAAAACGAAACATTTTTCTATTTCTCATTATTATATTGTATATATGTATTGCATACGTTCCAATTAAATGTGTATAAACAATGAGTACATTATAATTTACAAGATGAAACTAACATTTTGAGAGCAGCTCGTCTAATAGAGTATGTTATTTTTTGTTTTGTTTATAGTTATATCCTACACACGATATAATATGATATATGAGTAGCCTTAAGACTAACCCAAGAAAACAAAAACTAGTTTTTACGCAGAACCAGCGCGTAAGAAAACAAATATTTGAACACAATTAGCTAGTTACACTTTTCTACTTAATGTGTACTGTTAAATGGTTGATAACGATGATAATAATAATGATGATGGACAGCTGAATGTTATGGCTCAGGAACCAATCTTGCTGTGTATCTCTGCCTGTGCCACCTTCATCACATCAAGTGCACCCTGCTTGATGAGCTGCTCGGCGAGTGTTTGGCCCAGTTGACTAGCCTTCACGTAGATATCCCGGCTGTGGCAGGCATGCTGATATAGGCCGCAGAAGAGATTGTCTACGTCCTCGATAAGTACGGGTAGCTTTAGCTGCTGCGGCTGTGGTTGCTCCTCATCGGCATAGTCGAACATTTGCACAGTCTTCTGCAGGAAGGGGCATTTGGCATGGGTGGCGCCAGTTGAAGTCTTTTCTTCGGTGGTTTCGAGACCGCTGCCCTGATGCATGGCAGCAAATGGACACTTGGACGATGTGGTTGGCGCCATTGCGTTGTCCGGCTCATCGCCGTGATTAGGGGGCGTGGGCAATGTAGCCATATGTGTGACTGGACATTTGCCTGCACTGGCGTATGCGATCTTGGCCTCATTGTCGACAAACGGACACTCGCCCATAAAGTCCTGGCCGACGTTCATCTGCAGCGGGCAGTGTGCGGTGGCATTGGCATTGCCGGTGTCCGCATCGCCACCACCGAGGCCAGCATCGCCGCCTGCTCCAGTGTCATGGCCAACAACGGGACACTTGCGTGCCAAATCGATGTGCCGCTCGAGCAGCTCATTCATGCTGTAGCCGCTAACATCGGCATCCTCGCAAATAACAGGTGGACTGCCCTGCTGACGTGGACTATTCGAGTTGGAATCGTTGCTAGAGGTCGACGCAGGCGAGGAGTTGTTGCCATTCCTTGCACGTTTCGTGGCAGGCGGTGAATCGCAGCTGCTGCTGTTGTTGCCATTTGCCAACTCTGGCTCCGGCTGCTGCTGCCCAGTTGCAGCACGCTTGCGTCGCTGTGCCTCCTCCGTTTCCGTGGCATTCAAGGTGCAGGCCAAATGATCTCGTATCTCAGTGACACCATCCAAACTCCAGACGGCGCCAGTCAGCGATAATCCCACTTCCTGCTCATGCGGTTGTCGGTTGACATTGATATGTTTTGGCTCGCCATTTAGAATGCTCCACACAGCAACGGGCGCTGAGCAGCCGCCGCCCAGCGTCTTGAGGAAACTGCGTTCGGCCAAAATGCGGCATGTGGTATTCAGGCACATGAGCTTCTGCAGCATGGTCAGCACCTGCACATCATTGGCACGACACTCCACGGCCAGGGCGCCTTGTCCGACAGCATAAAGCAGATCCGTGGGCTCCAGCACCTGACTGATGCGGCTCATCCAGCCCATGCGCACGAGACCCGCTTGGGCCAGTATAATGCCCGCAAACTTGGAATCCTTGGCATCCAACTTGGCCAAACGTGTATTCAAATTGCCGCGTATGTCGCACACAGTCAAATGTGGATACAGTCGCCGTATCTGCGCCGTGCGTCTCAGCGAGGATGTACCTGTTTTCAAGTTCACAGTTAAATAAATGGTCTAAAACTGCTTTAACCATATAACTTACCAATAATGCTGCCCTGCGGCAGATTGGCAATCGTGTGCCCATTGAAATTCTCGCGTAGCACCAATGCATCTCGTGCATCCTCACGTTCCAGCACCGCGCCCACAGCCATGCCCGTTGGCAGCACCGTTGGCAGATCCTTCAGCGAATGCACTACGAAATCAACACCGCCATTGCGCAGCGCATCCTCCAGATCGCGTGTAAAGAGACTCTTCTCACCAATCTTGGGCAGTGATACATTCAACACACGATCACCAAAGGTGGACATCGTATCTGTAAATCAACAAAGATAAAATTTAATCAATATTTCATCTGTTCAGGCATTTCTCACTTTAGTTGATATTGTCTCTTATATCATTACTGATAAGAAAGCGACTTCGCAATCAAGCGAAACACGCACACGAATTAAATTTCCACTTCCCTAACCAAAAAAAACACAACATGATATCGAATTCATTTTGTTTTTATATTTTATCTGCACGCAATGGGGAAGCTTTGTACTATTTGCGAGCTTATCAGCCGCTGAATTTGACTACCAGTTCTAAAATAACTATTCAAATATGTATGCTTATACATAATGTGTATATATCTGTAGGAATGGGTAAATAAGCGGAATGTTGCGTGTTGCGCAAGGCCTTCGTTTGGCAAAAATGGCAATTCATTCAATTGATTAACAATTAGCTTTTATAAAAAAAATAGATTAAAAGTGATATAAAACTAAAGATATAATGATGACCAGCTGAAATGTTTCTTTTTTATTAAATATAACAAAAAAAATATTTTTGAGAAAGGAATTTAAATACTTGAACAACATTCTTGCAAATTTTTGGAGTTTTGTTAAAGTAGATAAGAAGTACGTTAAAACAAACCCCAGTTTCCACTTTCCACAAATTTTATGGAAGTTAATTTATTAAATTGTCATTATATCTGTTGAGCTAGTTAGCTGAATTCTATCTCAATGTCAAGTGTATTCATTCCTCTATCAAAAACGGGTGAATTCAATTCGCAAAATCTTGTTAGAAGTGAAAAATTAAGTTTTAAGCGAAATTCATTTTCCTAAAATCTTGAAGAAGCTGGAAACCAAAACCCTCCTATATATCTATAGCTAATAAGTTTGTTCAGACCTGTTTCACCGAAAGTAAATTTCCCTTAATTGTTCCCATTTTCACATTTGACAAGATTTTGCGGTTTAAGTTCACTTGCGTTTGATCAAATTTTAAATTAACATAACTTTATAAAGAATTCAATTCACTAGCTCAATTCCAATGAAGAGATTTGTCACATATTTCGTCATAAGTGGAAACCGAAACAGTTCTGTATTATCCATAAAAAAAAAAAAACAAAAATTTGTTATTCGAAGTGAATTCAAATTCACACTCTGTATATTTTCTTAGTTTCCAATTTTCAATTGAGTTTTATTTTCATAAATCCAGCTATCAATTTCAACATATAAGCTCAAGACAAGATATTTCAATAGCTTCACATATTATGTCAACAGTTGATCAAGCTACTGAACTAAAGATAAGTAGTTAAGTGTGTGCTTTAATCTAAAAAACAAACGTAAATGTTAATCAACAAATGCAAGACAACAAAAAAGAAAGTCGGAAACAGCAGACATTGACATTGAAACAAAGTTTAGCGAATAGCACGACGCCAAAAAAGTAAACCGAAAAAAACAAATGCAAAAAAAAAAAACGTTTAACGATTTCGACGCGTCTCTAAATATATTAAGGTATTTATATAAATATTTACTTATGCGGCAATCTTATAGAAAATTACGCTAGCACAGTTGACATTATATAGATAAGACAATTAAAGTTTGTTCAAACTTTAGAAAACTAGGCAATCTTTTATGAAATAAACGTAATCAATATTTGCCGAAATGATAAGACGAATGTTGATTTGCTTAAAAATGCATGAGTCATGATGAAATATAACAAATTAAACGTTTCTAGCACGAGCAACATGATTGCGAGTATTTGAAAAGGCATTGTTA